>VWZG01005608.1:79598-115306 GCA_013396735.1 Grallaria varia
GCCAGCGCGGCGCTGCCGCCCGAGTACATGTAGTAGGCGATGCCCAGCACCCAGAGGAAGGCGAAGCAGAGTAGCAGCCGAGACCTGCGCCGCATCCTCCCTCCCGCGCCGCCGCCAGGCCACCAGGAAACGGCCGCCCGCAGCCGCCGCCTCCGCTTCTGCCGCTGCCGCCGCCGCCACGCAGGGTCAGGGGGCAGAGGGCGAGCGCCCGCCCCCCNCCGGCCCATGGGGGCAGCGGGCGGGAGACCGCTCCCCGCCCTGAGGCGGTGGAACACTGGCGTGTGGGTCCCTCCTCCGTCGGAACTGTCCCACTCGCCCCCCGCTCATCCTGAGACTCCCAGCAGCACAGGAGTCCCGGACTGCCCCGTCCCCTGCCCCCCAGCCCGCAGTGCCCGCGGAGCTGGGCCCGGGCAGTGCCTCTGCCAGGAGGTGTATCCGGGCCCGCAGCCCTGGCCACCGACTGTGACCTCGGCCGGTTCAACCCCCGAGCGCCTCAGCGCAGCGCTGGTGTGTGGGTATCCCCCCTTTGGAGTTGCCTCGCTCCCTCCCCACTAATACCGCCTGATTACAGAGAGGATCCCAAGCCCACAGTAACTCCAGGCTGGCCACTCCAGTCGTGTCTCTGCCTCTCGGACAGCAAACAGGCTTTATGAAGGTGTTGTCCCTGAAGTCAGATAGTGAGGCAGGTCTTCATTAAACCTCAAGGGTCAGGAAGCAAAGTCCCGTCAGGAGGTGGCCACTGCCCTGTGTGTGACAGGTGTCTGCATCTCATTTGAAAAGTCTCTGCCTTACTTATATTATTTAAGAGATTCTTCAGTGGTCCCATGGGACACATTGGGGTCTTGACAACCACACCATCCCACAGAGGTCATTCGGTTGCTCCACTTCTGAGGTCACCACTGCAGCAGTGCCCAGTCTGGAAGTACGGCCACACCCTATGCATGCCTAAAGAGACCTCTGTTGGACCCTGCCTGGATCCTCCCAGGAGGTTGACCCAAGTAGCACTTCAATCCAGACTGTTGATATGGGATCATTGTCTGGTAAAATTACCTTACTTTCTACTTATCCAGCTCCCCCATTAAACACCCCAGGACAGACACCACAGTGCTGCTGTGGTTCACTGATGTGTGTGTGCACAGCTCATGCTGCCGTTTTTCCACACCAGTGAGTTTCCTGTTGTTCGGCATTTGCTGCTATCTCATCCCACTGTGAGACATCAAGAAAAGAGAATACGAAATTGTGACACATTCCCTAACAGTTAAAAAGCACCCTATTTCAGAGGTATAATAACCACTCAAAGGAGAACATTCCCTATTTTGAAATGTTTGGGGTTTTTTTGTGTCATCTCACTGTGCTTCATCAGTAGACTCTTTTACTACCATGTGTTCTAACTGTACCCCACACTTTTGTCCTCCTTCTGTCTATACTGATGTCAGACCTCTGCCAGTCCAGCTACACCAGTGGCAGCATGCTGCACACCAAGCTGGGACAGGATGTGGCCAGGGGGTCTGGCATAAATTCTCTTGCATAAGCAGGAAAAGACCCAGCAGCCAAAAGAAATGGCATCAAAAGCTCACCTGCTCAACAAGCAGTCACTCCACTCACAGTCTTGTCAAGAAGGTGATTTGTCTAAATGTTGGCACTGCCTTGGCATAAGTTGTCTGGCATGCAAAGATTTCAGTGAATAACTGCATATATTCCCCCCTGCCAGAGCCCTGGTAGAGAGATAGCATGCATGAAAAGACAAAGGAAGAAATCTCAAATAAGTGTCTGTTCCAGAAACGTAAAATAAAGAGATCTCTTTCTTCAGAGGTAATGACTCTTTCAATAAACTCAGCATTATGACTTTGGGTTTGGAGGGATTTGGAGACAGACACCCAATTTGGGAAAAATACAAGTTTTGGAATCTAATAACTAGAGTCTATTTGAAGTGAGGTATGCTGGAGAATATGGGCTGCCAGGAGACACACAGATGTTCTTGGGTGAGAGTTTTTGATTTATCCAAAGTGTGTTTGATGCAAGTGGAAGCAGTTCCTGCAAAAGCACGACTATCCCTGCATCTAAAAAGACACACACACACATACACACACCCCACTCCAAAGCTAAATTTAAATTAGCAAGATTTTCTGTATTATTCAGAGAACTCTCAGCAGCCCAAGCTTGTGAACATCCAGATAAACTCCTGCCACTTAAGCTCTACAATCAGGTAGACATGAGATGAAGAAGCAGCTTCCCTGCTGCTGGGGGATTCCTTCACTGGGCAGATCCACTGAGGGTAAGGGTGCTGTGCATGACATACTTCCCCATGGAAAGCATCATATACTTTCATGTGTTAAGTGCTCGGTTCTTAAGCCATAATCCCATTTAACTTGACAAAATCTGCAGGCCACTTACTCTTTAAACACCCTGCAAAGCCTACAGGAGCTTTTCTTGCCCTTTTCATAGTCTTAAACATCTTGGGATGGTCTTCAAAGGTCTCCCTGCAGCCCCAGGTATTTTCACTGATTTTAGCAATGTGCTTAGATAGATTTTTCCCTTTCCAGCAAAATTAGCCAGCCATGCATGTACAGAAAATCCTTCTGTAGCTGCACACTTCACGAGTTTATTGAAATAATCCACTGCACATGCTCAACCACAGTTTTCAAAGGTTTATAACTCAGTCAAATCAAAACTAATTTCTTCCCAAACAAGCAAATACATGCCTACTTCGAGGAAGGCTACTTCCATGTCAGAGTTCATTTTCCAGCCTTCTTCTGATCAAGTTACAGAAATTCTCAAAAAAAGGCTGTAAGAGTCTATTTAGATCAAGCAATGCTTTCACTTTTTTCACTCCCCTGATATTCTGAACTGGCTGAACAAGTTTTGTTCAAGTCTTTCCAAAATATTCATATTTGGACATGTCCCAATCCAGCAGATTTCATCCTGAATCATTTATATTTCAGAGACCACAGAAAACACAGGGGCTTAGAATGGAAAATGTTATGTCGATTCAACTGTAGGAAAAGCTGCCTGTTCTAGTGCAATGCATTTGCATACACATACCTCTTTACCTCAAAAGTCCTAACATGTTTAGTCAGCAAAGAAAAACGGAAAAAAAATTTTAAAAGGCAGTTCAATCAAAGGAAAGAATTCAGGAAAAAATGTAAGATATTTTTTAATTATTTTTCCACTGCATTTCAAAAGAAAATATTAGCATATTTTAAGTGCAGCGTTGTTAGAATGTTTTATGGAATATAAATGCTTCTGTATCAACCACAGCCCTTTAAACAAAAGAGATCAAGCATGTGAGAGTACAAATAGGAGTGAAATTTGCAGAAGGAATCATCAAAACTCTGCCTTTGATCTGTAATGCAGACACCTAGATTTGAGGGACCAAATTCTGATCTAGTTATCTAGGGTGTAAACCAGAGGGAATGTCACTGAATTTATATGAGAGAAGGTATAAAACCAGCCACAGCCATGACCAGAGTCTAATTCAGAGACCACAAAAGTTGCTCATCCTTTTCTGGTGTTATGTGACTTAGAGGTGAACAAATCCTTGCGGATGGAAAGCAGTCCTCACCTTCAGGAATAAGTGAGTCAATCTCTTACTCATGCAAGCAAGCTTGTCCTTGCAAAGACAGAAGAGTGATTTTCAGATCAGGTCTAAAACACAGAAAATAGGTTTTAAAAACTTTAAAAATCAAAAACCCCATCAAGATACCTGAACCTCTTTGATACGTGGAAGATGATATGTTGCTGATCCAGTTCTGATTACCTTCTTTCAAACCTGTGCAGTTATAAGTAAATCAGTTCTCCTCTCTCATGAGAAAGGTTACTTATTAGCCTAATGTGAGGTGTTTTATAATACAGAAATCACATATTAACATGAAATTTAAAATACATCAGTAGAGGATGTACGTCTACTAATGCCTTGAGAGCTTGAGCTGAGTACTCACTCCAAGCTGAGTTTGTTTGTAGTGCTAGAACTGTGTTAGTAGTGAAAGATCCTGATCCTGAAAACATTTATGCAAATGTTTAACTTCATTCAGTGCGTATTCCCATTGGAGTCAGTTGGACCCCTCAGACATTTAAAATTATATGCTCATGGCTGAGTACTTGCGGGATTAAAGGTTAAGTGCAGCTAGCAGGTCTGAAAATCTGTGTGGGTGTTTTGCAATTCCTCACTGCACAGTGGTAACAATGGGAAACAGACTACCTCCTCAGCTAAAGACTTGGGAGTCAACATGTCCTTTCCCATCTGTTTAGATGCCAAGAACTATGTTTGTTTAATTTTTCAGCAGAGTTCCTGATGCTACCCAGAATAAGCAGACGTGCTGGCAATAGCATTCAAAAGTGGCTCACTTCCAGAAAATCTTGTTACCCTCCAAGAATGTTTTCCGAGCTGTTAAAACCCCTAGCAGCAAATATTGTATCATAGACATTTTACCTTGAAAACAGTGTGTCAGTGTGCCTGACCACAGGGTTTGTCATAGAAGGTCCAAGTACATTCAGGCTGTCCAAAGCTGTCTCATCCTAGACTTTGATATCCAGAAGGTAACATCTTCTCTTTTAAAGCATAAAATAATGCCTACTTCCTCTGATAGCAGTGTTTTTATGCTGTTTCCCCATTAGAGATTGATCAACACATTACGTCATATGACGCAGATTTTGTAAACACTGCATTTCCTCGCACAGGTTTTAAGTATCAGCTTAAGCCTTTAAGCTTCCAAGGCAAACTCTCCAAATCTGGAAGCCTTTCCTCTCTATTAAATAAAGTTTAAGGTTCAACATTCCTTGGAGTTGTTCAGTTCTATAAAGAGAGGAAACAGATTCTTTTCCTATGGGTGGTGAAGACAAAGAAAGAACAACTCAGCCTTTGGTAGGCCTCCCACTAAAGATGGCAGAAGCCAGTACAAACTGCAGTTCCATTGCCAACTATTCTTCCTGAGCTGAGTCACTTAGCATGTTGGACTGAACTTCAGCAGCACAAAACAAGCCTCTTGCGGCATTCTGTAGGCTGATGATCGAATATCAAAATGTGATATGGCTCAGAAGCATCTCTCATAGGAGAGCGATGACAGATGAAAGAGAGAATCAGCTGTGGAGACAGACTTGCTGAAACGACAACCTCACCTTTGATTGAAGTAATTTGATCCCCCTTTTATTGCAATTATCTGAATTCTGAAGGTCGTGCTGGATTCCTCATAGCTGCCAGAACTAGTAAAGACTGATGATCTATGGTCTGAGACGAAGCAGGAAATTCCATCCTTTCCTCTCAAGCAACACTACATTGCAGTGGTGTGCAGCTGTAGTGCTGTAAGTCATTTGAGGCTAGGAGTAAACCATGTGCTAATACATAATATAAAAGTCTATTTTTGAACAACAAAGATGAATGGGAACCCAACATACAATGGTGCTGTAATCTCAACTGGACCTTTATCCATTCAAATTTATAATCCAGACCAGTAAGGCTACAGCCAAGTAATTTTAGACTATCTATCTGTGATACAGCTTTGCTACAGTAAAGAATAGGAAATGCAGATAAGTTTCCCTACAGTAAGATTCTTGGAACTCAAGAAAAAGGTTATCCCCGGTCAGAGCGTTCAGGTTTTGCTTATCACTTTATATAAAGGTTTTCCTAGCTAGTTGCACCATCATCAGCTCACCACAGGGAATATGAGAGAAAAAAAAGGAAAAAAATGTAAAGAGGACTGAAGGAGGTGTGGTAGGAGGGGAGGTGAGAGTATAAGGAAGAAACTTAGGCTTTTTCCTTCCAAACTTACTGCACCGTCTGCAGTGTCTGAATTGAAAAGACTGATAAGTTCTTCAGATCACCAGCTCTCCAGGATGTCAGACCCAGATGGCAGGAAGACCCTGATGCTAAGTGAGCGCTCAGTCTAGGTGTTGCAAATGCTTCTCTTCAGGGACTATATCATTCCAAAACACAGGGAGAGAAAACTTTTCCTTGCTATACAATAGTTTAGTTTCAGCCGGATAGCTGGAGAGCAGAACTTACTTCTTCCCCTTATCATAGGAGTTAAAGAAAGTGTTTTCAGTCTGAGTCATGGAAAGCAGGTCTCCAATTTTCTAGAGAAGAATCCTAATCACCGACAATGGCAAGTTACATCTAGAAGTGCCATAGTGGATAAACTGAATACAGCTCAGATGTCTCTGATATTTTATTTTTTTAAAATATCATTCTCCATGTTCATACTATTGGTTTCCACTCAGATGCACATAGTGGAGCCCATGCCCTGAAAGTGGTATGCTGCCCAGAGCAACCTATTTGCACAATTCCTCCTGGGCACAGCGCAGTCTACTGGTCAGCAATGCTGTACATCTCCAGAGAATCCTTTACACCAGGTGAAGGACAGAACTCCCCACACACCTGCCCTGGTGAAATATTTTATCATGGATATTGCTTAAGAATATTTTTCACCATGTAATTAAAAAGTACGTATCACCCATTTCCTTACAATGTTCTTTTGCATATTTACAAATTAACAAAATTTGGTGTTTGGATCCCAAAATCATTCTAACAAATTGCACAGGTTTTTTCTGTCACAGTCAAGAGCATATTTCATATAAGAGGGGAAAAAAAGATGTTCACAGCTATTTCAGTTCACATACTCTCTAGAAGTCATATATTGATTTCTCCCAAGTTTAATCTTTCGGTACTTTGTAACAGACAGTAAATAGGCTCACTTACCACAAGGGATGGAAATTGACCCCATTTGTAACCTTCATGACCATTTTGGCTTCAAACTTTTATCATCATCTGTTGAAATCATGAAAGATATCATTTCTGAAAACAGGACTAAAAACTGCAAACCAGGAGAAATTAGTTTTACGCTGTTCCTCTTCCAACAGTGGTAGCCACACCCACCCTCTGTGTAACACAACTGAACCACAATGAACTTGGCCGCAGTGCCTATCACACAAAATAATTTGAAAGAGAAACTGGGATTGCCTTGCAGAGACCATGTGTTTTCCATCCCCTTTGTTCTTTCAAGAGTTTAAAGCAGAGAAGCAAGGGCTTTCTTTCAAGGAGTCAAATGTCAAATAAAAGAATTTTCTGTCCTGGCCCTGTAAGCTGAAGGTCTGAGAGTGTGTGAACTGAAGTTAAGACCCCTTTGCCTTTCACATTCTAGCAGGGTATTACTCACTGTTTTCTCTAGCTTTCAAAACTGTACCTGAACTGAGACATATACCTTGGTCAAAAAATTACTTTTACATTAGATTCTTCCACCATACAGTCGTTTAAATGAGGCATTCCCTATAGAAATAACAATTTTTTTTGCAGCAGGAATTCATCAGCAAGGTCACTCATTCCCAAAGTCCTAGAGGGAGATACTTTGTTCAGTTGTCATCTCACATGCACTGGTGTAAATTGCGAGTAACTCTGTAGAAGGCCAAATCATTACAACAGACTAAAACTGAGGTAAGTTGAAAAAGAGAATCAGGTTCCCCATAGAGCTCCTTCTCTCGCTGAAAAACCATAATATACAGTGGAGTAAAAGAAGGTGCTTACGCAGAATACTGCCACTTCCATGTATACTTCCCACCACACTGTTCTAAAAAACTATCACCGCAGGAGATGTAGTATGTGGAAATGCTCATGGAGCCACTGTCAGTCCCAAAGGCTTGTCTGTGAGGAGTGGGGATGGCAGGGGAAGCAAGGGCAAGGAAGATGTGGGAAGAGGGAAAGGGAGAGGGAGCAGAGGAGTTCGGGGGAAGAAGGAGAGAGGAAGGGAGATGGAGAGAGAGGGGAAAAAGAAGGGAGAAATGGAAACGAGAAGACATGCCCTATGCTTGGTTATGTATGGGGATATATTGGTTGTGTCAGAAAGCAAGAAGGACCTGTAGCTTTTGCACTGTAGCCTCTCACATAACACTTGTTAAGGAGGGAAACCTCCCACATTTTAGGAAATATTTCCTGCTGTGATGCTGGGAATAGAAAACTCTATGATGCTGAACAAGAGAAACACTGTTTCTGGTAACATATCTTTGCAAGCAGCATTTCTACTGTGTACTTAGTTTTCTTTGTACTCTGAGTCATACTCAGATGGATGTCCCAGGACAATCTTACAGGAACAAATATCCTTGGCTGTACTGCACAATATAAAACATTTACCAGATATTCTCTGTGTGTCCTTGTTAGAGAGGAGCTCAGTAAATAGTTGCCTAGGGACACAGATGTACCTGCAGAGGTACAGGGTGACAGTGGCAAGACAAATGTGCATACACTATACTGACCTTGGTGGTCGTACACCATGTGGAGCACCAGCAGAAGTCCTGCCTTTAACCCATGCAGTCCCTGCCAAGCATAGCAGTGCCTCACCTAAAGCATTATTTGTCTGAGTCTCTGCCCTCTGGATGTCGCGTGCCCTGAAGCAGCTGAGATCCAGAGCCCTTGCTAAGGAGCGTCAAGGTGGGATGGCAGCTTGACGATACAGACACATTGCACCTGACGGCAAGGATCCCGTCAGGAAGAGGGACGTGTCACTATACAGTAGCCAGGCACACTCCTAGGCACTGCAGAGAAACCTTGTATTTAAGAATTACCTCTCTGTGCTCCCACACTTCCCCAGGACTCTGTTCATCCCCTGTTACAGAATTTCATCCAGAACAAAAGCAACACCCCCTGTGCTTGCCTGTCATGGTTTTCCTTGCTTTCTGATGGGACTCAGCTAGAAGCTAGATGCAAAGGGAAGCCTCACTTGCTGCAGGACCACTGTTAGCTTTTATATTTCCCTTTCGGTCTTCTATTTCAGTTTAACAGCTCCACAGATTTTGTCTTTCTTCCTGGCTGGTAGGCTTCTTTTAAATTTGATGAAGGGTAGTGCATTTTCTTGCTTCAATTAGTCACGTTTTCTGGCATGTGAGTAAACAACAAAAATTAACCCAGCAGCAGGAGTTACCCTGGGTTAGATCATGATGCGCTGTGCTGGCTCTCCTTAGTGTTTCCTTGCTGTCAATGCTGCTTTCTTGGCTAGGCTACCTCCAGGCATACCATGTGCTTGAGTAACAATAATAAACAGAAAAAATGAGGCACTTCATAAGATTATTATTTTAGTTTGATTTTCTGTTCTAAAAGCAAAAAAAAAAAAAGCATCAGCTGGCCCAATAAACTTAGGAGAGCTGTTTTTTTTTTCTCTCTAGCCATTAAAACATTGAGCTGTTATATAGCTATATCAAAGAATTTGATAGGACACCAAATTAGTTCAGGATCCCACTGGCACTTTAACTGCTGAATTTGATCAACCATGAGCTCATATCATCGTTCATGAAGAAAGAGAGATAGAGAAAGAGGAAAGATGGGGGCATTTATCTTTGAAGGACCTGAACAGATTCAGATCTCAAGTGCTTGTCAGGGTCAGTCTGCACATGCTATTCTATTAGTTCTCAAAAAATTGTACTGTGTCACTGCACAGGAAAAAAAACCCCTTCAAATAAAGGGCTTCCAAGAGCCAGAGTAGGTCCTGACAGGATTCCCACACCCAACCCCCAGAGCCAAGGAAACAGGGTCCTGGTGGGAACCTGAGGCAGTAGCTAATGCATGCTGAGAGGAGTCAGTGTGCTTCTGACATCTCAAGAAATGTAGACACAAAGAGCTTGTACCTGCAAACACAACAGAAGTCTGAATTTGTGATTTACCAGGTGAAGAGGTTTCCCCTTCCAAGAAGAATAAAGTCTTCAGAGAGAAATCTCTTCAATGTAGGAAACCCTGCCAGAGTTATGCTTTTATTCTGCACACTCCATGGCAAGTGACATTACTTAGAGCTGAGAAAAGTTTGAATAAATAAATCAGCTGAGCCAGGGCCTCTTTTCAGTGTGTAATCAGTTACTCCCTTCCCATGTAAATCTCTCTGCCAAGATTTTCCTCTGCTTCCTTGAGAAAAGCCCAGGAGCATTCAGACTGGTCCTGCCACAAACAGGGTCTTCATGTGTCTGCTGGGAGAGCTGGCAGCCTTAGGCAGCTGGTAACTGCACACAGAGCTCCCAGTTTCTGCCAGGGAGAACTGGCCAGGCTCCTCAGTCCCGCCCAATGTTGTCCAATAACTGTCTGTGTTATCTGTCAAGTCTCAAGCAACACGTAGCGGATCAGAGTCCACAGCACAGGTTATGATCAATGTTTGCAGTTGTAATAGGTACCTGCATTGTGAGTTCTTGCAGGGACCAAAACCAAGCAAGTACGCTGCTCTTAGTCATGCTGGGCTGAGATACAACCCAGTAGGAAAGCCTTAGTATAGCCAGCATTGATTCTATAGCTGCTCAATGGAAAGGAAGGGGAACGTCGATAAAGAGGTTGTTGACCCAGCACCATTCAGAACCATTAAGTTTGCTAGAACCAACTAAACAAAAAGAACAGATACAACTGGAATTTACTATATTTTCAGTTCATTGTTCCAGTTAGATTTCCAGGCATGAAAACAACCGTACATGGAGAAAAACCTTCTTCAAGTGAAGGCAGGATGAATACCTTCTGGAAGCAAAAAGATATGTTTTGTCAATTGATTACACAGATGGGAAAATCATAGAAGCAGTGGCAAGGTTGACAGCAATTTGGGAGAACTGGCAGCATCCCAAAGGCTAAGGAAAGTATCCTCTTCCTCTGATGCTTCTTGACATTTCCTCAGAAAGCATGTTCACAAACTGTGCATTTCTGAGTTCAGACAAAACCTCCCAGGCTTGTCAAGAGTATAGATGCTGTAATTGCCAACCCAGGGCTGTAAGACTTCTATAGGTTTTGCCATTTCTTTTCTTCTTTTCTTTTTTTTCCCCTACGGTTGGCCCTTGTAACATCTTGACTCCTGAGCAAAATGAATCCTGTCACTGTGCCAATTCTTAGCACTAGGCAATGGTGGGCAAAGATAAGGCTTCAGACGTGTCCCACTTATATGTCAAAATACTGCAACATTGACAAGTATTTTAGTGCTGTACCTTCCCTGAATACTAAACTTCTTCCTGGTACTATCTTGTGGTATATAATATGGCTATGTTTATTCTTTAGTTTATCAGCACCCTTTTTCACTTGCAGTTAAGCTGATAGAGGAAAAAAACCCTCACAAAAATTAGGATTGCATTTTTCCAATCTTTACTTAAGTATGTAGTACATGCAAACTAGTCACACAAACTGGGTGTAGAAGTCTTAGAGTTAAGATATATTCACAGCTTTTTCATCCTGAAGTGTTCTTTATCAGAGCTTAACTCACTATTTATCTTTGCAAGGTTTAAAAATAATGTTTTATTACCTAGCTCAGTATCTTCTTGACATCCTCAGAGATGATGGAGTGGAGAGTGCACTTATAAAATTTGCTGATGACACCAAAGCCAGAGTAGATGGAAGCACTTCAGAGAATGGGATCAGAATTCAAAATTATCTCAATATGTTGGAGAAATAGTTCAAAACTATCAGGAAGTATTTAGTTACAATGCATACAAAGCACTACATGGAGAAATGAAAGATCAAATGCACATATACAAAATGAGAAATCATAGAAGAGGTGCAAGGACTGGGGGGGAAAAAAGGATGTGAGAACTAGAGTATGACTCAAAGCAAGTATGAGCAAATCTGTTAAATCTCCTGAAAGACAAACCTCATATGAAATGTATTATTACAGGAGTGCCACATGCAACAGGGAATTATTCAGGTCTGCAAGGCACTGGTGTGTTGCAAGCCAGCTGGTGTATTGGATCTAGCTCTGGCTGACTTTTTAAAAGAGCAATAAGAATATAAGACATTAAGAGAATGTGGTCTGTCAGAAACAGCTTGGATAATTTGGTTGGTCCCTCTCAAACCTCCATAGGAAGGCATGGTAATAGTTTTCCAGAATATGAAATACTGTCCAATAAAGGGCAAAACTCCCTTTGCTCAGTTTTCAGGAAAGAGTCCACCGGAACTGCAGAACAGTAGTTAGATATTGGCGGAAAATCTAAAGCTGGCTAATAATTCTTGGGAAGACTTGGAACTCTGCTAGTAGAAGATATTAGGAACAGATTTGACAGTATATTTACAGGTATATTTGATCCCAGTTGAAGCAAGGAAATTCTCTCAGTGATTTTGTATAGCTTTTCAACATTCTCAATACTGTTTTATCAACAACTCCATCCAGTTCCTTTTTGTTTGCAGCAGCACAGAGTTGAAGTTGAGCTGCAGGTGCTTTTCAGTCACTTCAACACTTTCGCAGTTACAAACTCAGGATCAGACACCTTTCCTTTCTCAGCATTTTCTTGGACAACCAGGGGTTATTCTCATCATCTTACCCTGCTCCCTGCTTGCACATGTGCATTTTCCAGTAGCAGTACTCCTGAGGGGTTTCCATTCCCTCTTCTCTCCCTGGCAAACTACATATGTTCCCAGTTACATGGGATGGGTACACTACAGTGGGCACACATAGCCCCTTTCCAGTCACTCCTGGATCTTATTCTGACATGGGACTCTACCCATAATATTTTCTAGGTCACCCTGTGTCGCTGTAAGAGTTGGGGTAGGTCAAGAAATGACACATCTTCTTCCGAAAACAAGACCTTCGTTGTATCAGAAGCTGCAGTTTATATAGACCTGTGTATGGACATATGTCCATGGACTATTGGTTTCTTTATACATAAATAATTCTTAATTGGACACACACACACTGCACGTGTCAGGCAACAATGACTCAGCCCTTTAGAGACTGAGCTTCCACTCTGTGTTACAATCTTTCCTTCTGTGTATATCACCCTGATGGTGTGCAGAAGTTCCTAGTTCAGTTCAACCATTCCACAGAGACCCCAGACCAGCTGGGGCCTCCCACAACCCTGGATCTTTGTCCTCACTGTAGGTGACGGCAGGGAAGGTTTATTCAGCTGTCCATGAAGACCCTCAGAATTCTATCTCTGCCCCAGGATCAACCCTGCTAAAGGCAAAACCTGAGCTGCAGGATGCTGCAGCTTCTCCAACCTACCCATGGACTGCTGTGCAGGCTGTGTGAGCAGCTCTAGGTCCTGCATCCCTGCCCACCAGTGCCCAGGAAATGAGGAATCCACAGCATTGTTCCAGTTTACCCCCTGCAGGTTAAAGTATAGGAAGTGCCTGCGCAGCTAGAAAATGAAGATACCACCATCACCTCACCTGTTCTATGCCTTAGTGGTCAGGAGTAGTATGGGCTATGTTTGTCTTGGTCTGTGCTCTATTGTGTGCTGCAGACTGTGATGTGGTATCATGCGTGAGACAAATTCAAACTACAAAACAGTTTAGCTGCAGAAGGATGGAGCACCACACTGGCTGATTTGCCCTGTTTCGCTGTGGCTCTTATTTATTCACAGCCCAACCCCCTCAGCAATGCAATTAGCTGAATGGCAACCTCAGGACTGAGGCACGTGCACATCGTATACTGGAGATCTTCCTTGCATTGCTATGCAGTGTTTTCATTTTGGTTGGAGAATATCCTTCCTCTGCTCCAAGAGGCAACCAAATCTGTGTGAAGAGATAGTAAAGCAAAATATAGAAGCTTTCATGCAAGTAATTCTTTTCTTGGAAACTATAAAATACTGAAACTGCCTGTATTTTCCTAAGACTTTTTGTTTCAAGAAAGATTTTAAGTCAGAATAAAGGATGGCTCCTTGTGGAGCTCTTAACAAGTTATTGGACTTCTGAAACATCAGCATGCAGCAAGAAAAGTCACTGCTTGGATAGACTTAGGTGACTCCTGGCCACCATAGAAAAGCTCAAGAAAACTTTTGAGGAGGTAGATTCACACTTGCACCCAAAAATCAGGGGCTTGTGTGTACATGATTCAGCCACCTTCAAACCTACCCAGTTCCTCTGCCTCTCAGCAGTCATGTATTGCAGAAAGCAAAAAACAATGTTCTGTCATCAGCCTTCCTACAGTCACATTGATTTTCTCTTTTTTTTATCTTGCATATTCTCAGCTGTCCAATTTTCCATCTACCTCACCCTGCTACCAGATTCTTACCCCTTCTTTCCCACAGACAGGCCCTTTGCTCTGCAGGCTCCCTCTTTGTTCACTGGCTTACTCACACTGAACAGCAGGATGTTGTGTGTAGGAACAGTAAAGTCTGGGTCTGCTTGCTTTTTACTTCCTTTCACAGCCTATATTTTCCTATCCCATAACTTCAACATGTTATTTTTAACATTCTTTACATGTCTTAGCATCTACCCTCTTCTCCTTCCTTTCACAGATCTTAATTTTTCTATTTCCTCTCTTCCCATCCCCCAGTTCCATCTCCCAACCTCCCCTAAGAAAAATGAACACATTGTAAATACTTTGTTTTTCTTATTGCTTCTCCTTTCCTTCTCTTCCAGTCCCTTTCTCTAATTCTATCCTATCTTCTACTTACTTTTCTTATTACACCCGGGGACACGTTTCCTCTATCATTTATGTGTTTCTTTACTTACATATTTATTGCTTTTGGCTATTGTCCTTACAGAAGCTCTCACTTTTTTCACATTTCCCATCAGCTTCCAGTTTTGACTCATGTTCCCTTGAGCTAGGGTAAGTTTCTGCACTGCACCCCTCCAGCTATGGTTACAATACAAGCCAGAGTACAATCGCAACTGATAGAACACCCAGTTTTACATTTGCTCAGAATGAAAAGCCAGTAGGACTATCGCTCTGCAGGATTTACCATGGACTGCACAGTCTATCCAGGATCTTAATAAATACATGGGAGTTAGCTGTGGCTCCCCTTTGTGTTGGGACAAATACACAAAGCCCAAGAGAGCTGTAAGCTCATGCTGTAATAAAGTAGCTGTAAGAGGTAGAGAGGGAGCTCACAACCTCCATGGGCAGGGCGTGATAGCCATTAGCCACCTGCACTTTACCCCATCCCATGTTGCTTCCTGGGAAGCATGCTTTACTCAATGCTCTGAGTAAAGCAGAAACTCTATTGGAGTTCAAAGGGGGATGCTCCCAGGGCTTTTCCAGGAGATACGGTCCTCTCTAGAAATGGCAGTGGAGAGAACTGCACCCCCTTTCCTTATGTACCCTTTCTTCACAATTCGTGGCACCTCAGCACAGGGTTTGTCAAACACCTGGGAATATGGTCTTTCAGCTGCTTCCTGCAGAGTTCACAAAGAAATAACCACTGCAATGAAATTGCCTTCCCCCGGACAAATGGGACTTTTTGTAGACCCAGTCTCAGGGTTCAAACAAGGAGGAAGGTAGTGGAGATTAACTCCTTGGCTGTGCAACACCACACAATAAAAGGTAAAGCAGACTGGTATGGTTTAGGAATGAGGTACTGGAATTCCCACTGCATCAGATTTAAGTCCTAGTTTCTCAGTAAGGACAGTTCCTCAATGGTATTTGAATGTACAGTTAGCAAATGAAACAAGCTTGGTACCTAATGCACCCGTGTGAAGCCCTTTGATGGTAAGCCCTGAGGATAAGGGAGTGAGAGCCAGAACCAGAGCACAACATGCCAGTATAACTTGGCTGAGAGTCAGGCTCTGCATGCTTTTCTTACACAGAGTACAACACTGAGCTCATTGGCAATGCTCAATAAATAAATAATGATAACAAAATCTGAGCATAACCAAAAGCATACACGGAAATTACTTGTGTGTGGAACTCCCTTGGATATGGCACGTTGCCTTCAGCACAGTGAAATACACTTCCATTGCAAGCTCATAGTACAGTGACTGTTCACCAGTTATTCCAAGGTGATACAAACAATAATCTGTGGCTGTAGTAGGTCAAATAGTATATAAATTACTAGTTAGACTATATTTAGGCCCATAAACCAGAAGGATAGTGTTCTGGGAACAATGACTGAAGTGTTAACTATATTTGAATTTTTTTCTTAATGTGCAGTCCAACCTTTTTATCTTGATGACCTGCCAGACTTGTCCATGGTGTGTCACTTGTTTTTTGTGAGAGACATCTGAGGGAAAATAAAAAGCCTAAATAAATGCAGAAGGCACGAAAATGTGTGTTGATGGAACAACACCTACCCCAGAAATTGTCCTTTCTTCTCATGCTGTTCAAAAGTGAACAACTGCAGTGAAACAGGGAATTTCTAGTCACTGGATGCTGACATGAAATTTTTCTGTGGGTCTGTACTATTCTTTTGAAAATGAGTGCAGGGCACAAAAGAGTAAACTGCAGCAATAAAATGATGTGTGATAGATAACAGGTAAATAATTCAGGGCTCTGGACAAGCAGATGAACACCAGCTGGTTCCAGCTGGTATTAAATGCATCTCAAATTGCAATTCAGTGTTTTGGATTGGAAGCTACTTGCTGTCAATAGGCATCTCAGCTATTCCCATTCAGGCACTTCAGGCAAGCATTTAAGAGCCACTGCCTGACCCAGCACAACCAGAAACATTGCTACACTGGAGCAAGTAACCAGCCATCCCTCCAGCACAGCCTTGGGTCTCCAGCTGTGACCAGAGCAGCACAGATCACAAGACATCCCCACAAATCCATCCAGGCAGCTGAGTTCTGCCCTGAGCTGGCAGGACCTCTGAGCCCCATGGTGTACACCTTGAAGAGTAATACTGGTGAATTGCAATTGTAATGGACTCAAGCTTGCCCCTGCCATAGATAAGGATGACTTCCCACAGAATTCAGCTGAAAGGATCAAACCATAGGATCATGTCATCCCTGCTGTGATGATAAGAAAATATTATGTGATCATTATTAATACTATAGCTAGACAAGAATCATGCTGTCATACAAGCACATGGGGGAAAAGTCTCTAAATCCAATACATTCAAATCGTATTTAAGGCGTATCATGAAGTGCCAGAAGAAGACCCATAAGGAAGAAATGGAGAAATGAATAGATTAATTAAAAATAAGACACTTGTGTTCTGGGCACAAGTATCATAGTTATATTCTTCATAATATTCAATTAAGAAATACTGAACCATGTTATCAGCATCTAATAAATATTTATTCAAGACAGTTGTACAGTACTTCACAAACTACATGAGATTTGCATAGGATAATGTGCTATTTTTATGAATAAGTTACGGAAGTTTGTTCCATGTATAGCAGAGAACAAAAGAAAGTGCAAAATCCGTCTGCTGAGATGGAAAATCACTCATTATCTAGTCTTGTCTTCTATCGCTATATAGAGAGGAATGTTTACCCACTGCTGATCTCCTTTAGGTGATCTCTGACCTGTTTATCCTGCTCACATAAAAGCCACAGGCTACAAGATATTGATAGATCTGGACTAGATGATGTATATCTCAAAAAACAAGCTTTCACATCAGCAGATAACAATGGCCTCTCGGCCAACATCTGGCAGAGGGAGCAAACCCAGGATCTTATGCATGAAAACCATGAGCTCTTTCCAAAAAATCCAGGCACCAGGAGGGTGTCTTTTATAACCCACTCAACAGAGATGAGTCCTTCTGTTTGTGGGGTTTGCCATGATATGAACGCAGGACACACCTGATCTATGTCATGGACACCTCCTTCCAGTCCAGAAGCACTATGTGGGAGAAACACAGAGCTGGAAGAAAGTTGGATCTAGGGTTTATGATACTTAGAATTTCAGTGTGGCGTGCGGTTTGGGGAGGGACTAAAAACAGCTCCAGTTTTAGATAAAAGTGGCCCGGAATAAATTAAATGTTCTGTGAAACAAATAACAGCCCACCTAAAATTAATTTCCCTGGAATATTTTGTTTTATTTGAAACTGTTTGTTTCCATCTCAAATGATGTTGCATCATCATCATCAAAATAATAATAATGATAATACCAGGATTTCCCCAAACAAAACAAAACAAAATCATGAATATTGCTCCTTGAAGAATTGCACTTCTTCATATATGCAACTACTCTTACCCTCAGGGCATGCCAGTAGAGGTTTGCGACACGTTCTTACTGGGGTCTGCAAAGATGGTTGTCCAATGTTTCCCTGCTCTGTCTCGTGATGAGCAGTTACTGACTTTTCAGGGGGTAACATTTAAATGGCATTCTCAAACATTTAGTTTAAAAGTACTTTTAATATTACACAGGTCCCCTATTCTCGAGTGTAGCTGACCTACAGCAAAACTGTCATTGTTTTTACCACCCTTCTAACAGCCTGCAGTGAAGATTATTCTGTCTGAACTGGCTAGGTTTGAACTTCATTAACAACAGCACAGCAGTAGCAAACACTGTATTCTCAGTGCCATACTATCTCACCCTCCCCTCACCCCCCCGAAAACTTCAAGATTGTCAGTTTTATGATAGTACTGATATACAGCTACATTTTAGGCAAATTTTCATAGTACTTTCAGAACTAAATTTCAGGTCTTTTTATGCTTCCAGGTCACTATGTCTCTACTGGGATCCGCCAAAGTAGTGCACTATACTGATGATCTGGCATTTCATGGTGGTAAAAGTCTCTAATACAGAGGTTTAAGTATTGTTTACAAATTGAAACTTGCAAAAAGAAGCAAAAAAGAGTAAACTTTCCTTGTTAAACCATGTCTGATTTTGTTTAAAATTTACTACAGCTGGAAACAATGCAGGCAGAAGAATGTGGTTTTTTTCATGGTGCTGCCTTCAGCTGGAAGAATGTGCTCCAGGCGTGTGAAGTGATGGAGCTGAGCACAAGCCAACACCGGCACCCACAAGCTTCTGGCTCTCACTCCCCTGCTGAAGCCACTAAATGCCTCAGCTGACAGGGACACACAGGTTTTCATAGGAAAGTCTTCCCAGGGTTTTCAAGAAGTACGTTACTGCCATGCCTCATGTCTGCCTCCGGTCATCAGTTACTCCAGATGTCTTCAAACTTGGTTATCTCTCCAGCCACCTTGGACATGGAAGATAGGTTTCATCTCAGTCATGTTCAGGGATTGTTGATACAGGGACATCCAGAAGAATTAAACTGATTTATCTTTGGAAGTGTATTAGGTGCTGACACATAATCAGCAGTGGATTAAACACTCTCATTCAGAAATAGAGAGTCTCTAATTCAGTTTATCTTAATTCACTCTGGAAGCAAGTTAGGGCTGTGACTGAAGTGTAGGGAAGGCAGGCTCAGACACAGCAGCTGATGTACTCCCATAGCTCTCCCCCAGCCCATCAGGAGGGGCTTCCATCCCACCCAAAGTGTTGGAGAAGGATGGCTGGAATAAAGCAAGCCTTGATTCTTTCTTTACCACCATTGCTCACAGCCCATGTCTCAGGACACTAGGTCTTAAGCAGGGTGGTTTGGGGTCTCAGCACTCCCCACAGCACTGCATACTGTGTCCTGGCCTGGTTGATGAGTTCCCAGATGTATCTTTGGAAATTCCTCTTTCTCCATCCTTTTTTAGATATTTCAAGAACTGAGGTTCTAGCAGGGCCCTTTTGCTCACCTTTAACTGTGCCTATCTCCCAGATGATGAGCATTTGTTATTAAAACTCAGGCTGTTGTGTGTTATTTACTTCATACTACAAAAAGAAAAACAAGAAAAGTGTGAGGGAGCCAATCTTGATCAAGTCTGGCTCTAGCACACACATGGCTTTCTTCTAAGTGGAGGCAGCCAAGGACGCAGGAGGGGAAAATGTCTCTTGAGACCTACGCTGCCAGCCATAAGATCATGCCCTATAGTCTGAGACACCTCAACACCATTTGAAATCCCATGATCTGCCAGAAGTAAACTCTAGTCCAGCTCATGCCAATGAAGTGTCCTGCAGAAAGTGGGTTGCAGTCTGGCACACAACCTCCCACAAACTGCAGCTTGCCTTCGTTTAAGAACCCCAGTTTAGGCCCACTTTGTCGCAACTAAAAATCAGCTTCTTCATTTTCAGATGCCTGCTCATGTTCCCTGCACAAAAGCATCTCCCTCCCCTGCCTTGCCTTTTCCAGATGCTCCCAGCAGTGCTTTACACTGAATAATGGCAACTTCAGAAAAAAATGGAATCTTTTCAGACTTCAATTGACCTTAAATATAGGTTCTGTTTCTAAAATCCCTTCCTCAGCAAAAGTGGATGTCTGGGAGAAAGGATAATGGGATATAGAGCATTGCTGCCTCTCCTTGTGCTTGGGAATTACCAAAAATTGTTACTATTTGACAGCAACTTCTGTGTGATTGTACATTCGTAGCAGTGATGGTGTTGAGTCCATAACTTCTACTAGCATGCCATTAGTTAACTGGTAATGCTCCACTCTCTGTCATGGCAGCTCACCCAAACCAAACATGGGTTGAGTGCAGATCCATCCAATCGTAAGTATTTTACAACTCATGGTTTGTTTCAAGCAAGTTTTATTTGTACAGGTCTCAGCTACAGTCACCCATGGAAATACCACCAATAACCATTTGCAATTATTCCTGGGGCATGAATTCTCCTGTTTGCTAACAGTGAAACTCCTCGCAGAAAGTTGGAGCATGAACAGGTAACTTGGGACCATCTGGTGGCATACAGATGCTCAGTCTGTAGTGGCAACAGATGCTTATTTGGGGTGGCCTTAGTTATTTTGCAATATGTAGCTGTCTCTCACCTAAATGAGTGCAACCTTTGTGTGGCTGTACATCACCTCTTGTGCACAAACTCTCACATACTCAAACACATACACACACTCTTTTCTGTGGCTGAATTCAGGAGCCCTAATATGCCATGTATTTGTTCTATTTGGTAAATCTAAAAAGATTATGTCTGAAGCTCAGTAAGATAAATAACGATATATCAGCCTATTTGACAATGTTGTATACTTCTACTAAATATATGTAGAATACTTGGACATAAAAATGCACACATGTATATGTGTAGAGACAGACAGGAAGATATCATAGGTGCATATGTGCATATACACATATGTACATATATAGAGAATATTTCAGAACTAAAGAGATTTAGTCATAGAGCTTCTTGACTTTAACTCATACTGTATGTCTATCTGCATACCCACATGTGCACACACTGCTGGTACTGTAAAAACCATCTGCGCTTGCACTGTATAGCAATTTCAGTCACATTTCCCAAAGAAAAACATAATTTAAGAATTCATTCTCCTTCTGCCCACTTGGTCTCCTTGCAATCTCAAACCTTTTTAGCAGATCCAAGCTTACCTGGAAATAGCTACTTTCTGTCAGGAGCAACAAAAATATTCATCCAATCACAAGAGAAAGTCTCAGTCTGTATCGTGGCTGAGGTAAAGGCTGTTGTATGAACTTATCCTCACTTTAACGCACAGAATGTGCAAGACACAGCAAATTTGGAAGTCTAGCAACCCCAGGAAAATTAAATGGGAACTTTCATTCAAGCACCAGACCCGAGCCAATGGGAAGTCCAGTTCCATTAGTTCCAGTGCTCATAGCACTATTTTGTTTCTGTTGATCTGATTCTATGTTCCTCTGTCCATTTCTAGGTTGGGTCTTTAGCAAATACACTCATTCTGTACCATTTTGCTTCAACACAGCATTTTTCTTTTGTTAATGGACTGAATGACTCGCTTACAGATATATGATTTCCAGATTTTGGGTGAGTGACATGTATTTATGTCAGAAGGGATTAGACCAGGACTTAGCTGATGGGGGAAAAAAGGGGTCCAAGTATAATGATGAACTCTGGCTCTGGCAGCTGGAGAGGAATTAAGCATTAAAAGAATTTCCAGTGTCTGTTCTTCTTGTTCTAGATCCTCAACCTTATTCCCTTCCCAAAAACATAGGACAGGGTGAAATTGATGCACACTTTAGTGAAATTTGCCCACCAAGAATGGAAAGGGATGTTTAGAGCCCACATGAAATAGTTAGAGAGTCTCAGCTGAATCAGAGATTTATGCATCCTGGGGGTTGTTCCAGATGACAGTGGCAAGAAAGTGTTTTCATGTTTCCCAGACCCTTTCAGACTCAGGACCAAAACCTAGGCCAAACTAGGGCAGCACAGTGTGAATTGGCTCCTGCACATCACTTTCCACATCCCACACTCCTGAAGAAGCAGGGGCAGGAGTCCAGAGACTTGAATACAGCAAGTGACTCTAATTGTGGATCTCTAAATTTGTTAAGAATTCAAAACCTGGACCTTCTAAGACCTCTCCTGGTGAAGAAAATCGTGAAGAAAATTCCACACTGCATAAACGTACCCACTTTGAGGGTTTGGGGCTTGATGGCAAGATGGAGCTCATTGGGATTCAAGTCACCTCATTCCCATTAATCATGTTAATAATTGAAAACATATGTTCAGCTTGAAAGCACAGCAAGAGAGTCAGGCAACCCTACATGGAAGTCTGCTGTTACCTAATTCTAATGTTACTCATTAACATACCTTTGCCAACCTTCAACAGAAAATCTTTCCTCCAAACTCAGGTACAGTATTTGCTGTGAACTTCTTGTGTTTCAGCCTGACAAAGCCCTTCCACAGACGCTTGTTCCATCTCCAAAAATCATTTTCAGATAAGTCTATCCCTTCTCTCACATTGTGGGTGCAGTGCTAGTGGTGAGCTAGTTGTGGTCCCTTCAAATTTCCAATACCAAAGTAACCTAAACAAACTTAAAAAATCACAGGCATTGATATTGCCCTCTTGTTTCTCCCACTAAAATGAAGACAATGCTTCCATTATAAACTGGTTTTGCCAGAGCTTGCGTGATGGAATCATTAAAATGAATTCCAGGTGAAAACCTGCAATGCAGATTCTAACTGGAGCAGTGAATTTCAGAGCAAAACTTACTGCCTGTAGGCAGGCAATATTCTTTACTCAACATCTCAGAATTTCCCAGCTCTCAAAGTGGGACCTTTTGCTTTGAACAATGAAAAGCTGGGCTCTTCTCGGGCCTGGACACACACTATAAGGTTACCATGGCAGCTCCAGAAACCACAGTAAGTCCATCATGTGTCTGAGCCCTGAGGGAAGGAGGAAGAAAAGAGAGTAGTTTGGATACAGGTGGAGGAAAGGACTGATTTTTGTTTCTTTTCAGATACACTTCTTCTCCCAATGTGCATATAAATCACTTCTGCTGCTATTAGTAACAGGAAAGAAATAAGCCTGTTTGGAAATGAGTTTTGCAATCCTGTAACAGGAAGGCAGGAGGGAGGAAAAAAGGAAAGAAAAAAGTAAAAAGGTAAGGCTTGTTTAAATATTAATAATATGGTTTACACAGGCTTCGAAATCCTGACAAATATTCTGGTTTAGGTTGCATACTTTGTTCTCATCATCTCTTCTCTCTTCCTACAGCCTTATTCTTTCTTGATCCACAAATGTGGCACAAGTAAATTCCTCCTACCTGGATAGCAATCCTCAGATGCTACCTACATTCGTTCCTTACTCAAAGGAGCACATGCCTTGCAGGGAAGCTCTGTGCAAGCTGACAGAGGGTGATGAGGATTGCAAGTGTGACATCCAACAAGGCCCACTGCTGGAAACACAACCCATGGCAAGTTGTATCCATCCCATGGCTGACTTGATAGGGCTGTCCATATAAAAAGATGGGTCTGAGGCTCCAGCAGTGCAAGAGAACATCTGCTGACCTCTCTGATCATGTCAGTTCTCCTTTTTCCTACCTCCTGCCAAATAGCACCCCCCAACAGGTACTGGCAGTGCCTGTTTCTGAGCCATACAGCGTCAGGAACATGCAGAATAAGTCTAGGTCCAACTGTTATTTCGTCTGACTTGGACATGAAATCTTGCACTGTCAGGTCATTTCTGCCACTCACAAAAATGAATTTAAGCAATGGGAGGAGGATATCTCTGTGTTGCTCCTTGGGGCTGAAGGAGTTAATCAGTGTTGAGACTTTTAAACCTTATGCCTGTCAAGGGGTGCCCCACAGCTCTTGAATGTGGGAGCTGAGTGCATTACAGACAGGCTTCCAGAGGGTGTGGGAACCAGCAGACAAATTCCCAGTGTCCCAGTGTCTACAGATCTCATCCAGCACCCCTCAGCAGGCTGGAAGAGCTGGCACACAGAGTTTTCCTGGGGAAGAATGGGGCTCCCTGCTTTCCCCAGCCTGCTCAGTGATGTAACCTAACTCTGCACTGATCAGACCACTCTGGTATGTTTCATTAGCAAATTTTGGAAAATTCTTTGGAAAATATAGGCCAAGACCTCAAAGCAGTGTAAATCAGTGTAACCCCCCCTGAAATATATCACCAGGGATCTATCACATGAAGTGCTTGGGATTACTATTGTATAAACAAAGTGTAAAGCCTTGGGCCAGGCCCAAGAAACTGGAATCCCAGACAACTCCATCATCCTTTCCCCAGCATTCTTACATTCTAGTGTGCTCAGATATTTCTGTGTGTGGTTTGCTCAGCTCCCATCAAAGCTTTAGAGGCACGCCTGGCACAGAGGCTTCATTCTGCTTTGAAAGTAGAACGGAGGTTGTGTATTGGCAGTGAGACAGAAGATATTCCAGCTGTCACAATGAATTGACAAAATGCACCCTGTGTATGTATCCACCTTATTCCCTTGCAGGGATAATATTTACTTGCCAACACATCAGCAGCTACTGCTTGCAGTGTGTCTTCCTCTCCACAATACACACTAGCGGGATTTTAGGGGGCATGGGGTGGGAAGGGACCACCTTGGGACTGCTGATACCAAACTCCAGCATCACAGATAATGTGGGGCAGAGGGATGGTCCACTCCACCCTAAAATACTTCTCAATATCCCATTATAAGTTCAAGTCTTATAGTAAAAGACCAAAAGCTAGTCCCACTTAAGACACTGGGAAGAGGTCTAACATACCATCCCTAGCGGTCTGGGGGAGCAAACTGTGCCTCTCCCTGCAGGGGAGGGGGAAATCGTGTAGCTGACCTGAGGGAGAAATCCCTTCTAGCTGCAGAGTTGGCAATGGGTTTATCTGAGCATGTGAGCAAGGCGTTCAGGCCAGGCACTTCTGTTATCAGCTTGGAGAAAAGCCACACTAATGATCTCATGTGGTGGGTGGGAAGGTGGTATTTTGCCAGAAGGAGCAGAATCAGACCCAAATTGTTGTTTCCTCTCTGCTTTTCGAAACTCCACTCCCTGATTAAAACCGAACTTATACAGTATCATTTTCTTCCACACTCTTAACTTTTTGGCTACATCTTTTCTTTTCCGTGTCTGGCAAAGGACAGAACTGCGAACGCCAAAAAGTTTAGTGGAAGTTTGTTTTTTTCCCAAGAAACTCTCCCACCACTACGGTTTATCCCAAAGCTACAAGCAATTGAACAGAGTAAAACAGTTGAGAGAGAAGGGATGACTGAGCCAGAGACACAGATCTAGGGCATTTTTTCCTCTAACCCTGGCCATGCACAGTGCTGTCCACCTCCTGAAGATTCTCCCTCAGCCCTGAGCCAGCCAAGCACGAGTTTCCTCATGAAAGTCACAGGACTACACACGCCAAAAGCAAAGCATGTGTGTAGTTGCACTGCTGAGGCAGAAGCCGAAGACTCCTCTTCAGCGGAATCCTTGAGTATAATTCCATGGGACCTCTCACACACTTACAGTAAAGGCATATGTTAAAACACCTTGTTGGATCAAGAACTTAACCCCTCTTTGTCACAACAGAGCAAGTCTTTAAAAGACTTTGAATATGTTTATCATAATTTTTTTTCCATAATTTTTGGGACATCTTATGGAGCATCAAGACTAACTTTAACCAGCATTTATAAAGGACTACTGTAATGTGAATGCCACAAGCCTAAGGGGTAAGTGGGATGAATGAATAATAACTGCATTTACTATCCCCATGGATTTCTCCATTCCTTTTCTTTTGACTGGGAGAGTTTATAGTCCTCTTCTTTCAATCTGATTTCTCCAACATCCTTGCATGGGTTACACAGGAAAACAAACTAGTATCAAATCACAGAGCAATCACACATACAACCATTTGCCCCAAATTTTGATCTACTCTTCGCAAAAGTGAGACTGATCCTGTTTCCCCCGAAGATCACAGCAAAAACCCCTGCTGACATCCATGGAAACAGGAAGACTTGCACATATTAATTCAATCGTTTCAGCTCTCAGGATCCTTTCTTGCCTGACTAGCTTTCTCCCCCCTACTCTTGCAGCCCTCTCCAAACTGTCTGTTCCTAGTCTTGAAGGTGGTGGCACTTCACAGGGCACGGAGGGGAGCCAGTTCTAGGTGACCACTGCCAGAGATGAAGAGAAATTACAGGTTGCAAAACCACAAAACTCTCTCTCTGGATTCCTTCTAGCTGAAGGCACTTTCAAGAAATCCCATGTTAATGTGACATTCAGGTTGGTGTGTGTATCACTGTGAGACACCCTGTGTGTTCAGAGGCTTGATGAGTTTTGTGTTGAGCACAGGTCTCAGGGGCCTGAAGACACTGCCACCACCCCCATCAGATCCCATCCCTCTTCGCTTTCCTGCTCTCCCAGGTTTTCCATGGCTGCTACAATATTTCACAAGGATTGGGACAGAGCCATAAGGCTCAGTTGGTGCCAGCCCTTGGTGTCAGCTGGAGCAAACCACAGCTGGATGGGAGTCTGCCATGGGGTGGAGAACACCTTGACAGAGCCAGGCCTGGATACTCACTGCAGTCCTGCTTGTGAAGGTAAAGGTGGTAAAGAAAGCTTTCTAGTGTCTTTCTTTTCCTGTCTCCATTTTATTCCACCTAATTAGTTGCACTACAGCACATCTTGAGATAAGACCAGTTTTGCATTCCCCTAATACATGGCACAAGTCAGATTTCCTATATGGGAGCTGAGAAGCCTTTTTGGATTCAATTATTTCTCTTTGCAGATACTCTTGGGATTTGCTGTATTTCCTTTTGTCCCTTTTTCATTTGCTTGATTTTTTTCTCTATGCTGTGTCTGACATTTTGTTCAGGGTTGCAGTGAGGAGCAACAATTTAGGATGATGAATTATGGATTAAAAGAAAAGACTGGGCTATTTTGGAATCACTATTCACAGCCTTCTGCAGTGACAAAGGAATTACAGAATGACAGTTTTTCAATTATCTGTGGCGAAGAAGAGAAGGAAGAGAAAGCAAGACAGAAAGGATGGGAAGGCAGGAGAGAAGGAAGGAAATGGAGGAATGACAGAACAAAAGAAAAACAATTTCTACTGTTTGAAGCACTGAGAATCCACTCCACTCTCTGATGAGTTTTCTCTACCAGCTTTTCCTGGGGAAATTCTGAAACCCATGTGAAATTTCAGTAGTGCTTACAAAAGCAGTCCTTGAATCCACTGGAAGCTACTCACAGGAACATGAGCTACACAGCAATTGGGAGGGTTGCAGAAGACTGTCCTCCTCTGTTGTGGCTGAGTTCACTAAGCACAGAACTATGAAATAACCCAGGAGAAGCTCTGCTGGAAATTTACTTAAAGCCACAAACATTTTTCTCAAGAACTCTGGGCAATATCTGTGTAAATAATCCCTCCTGTGGCTGGAAGATTAGGAGATGAACAATTGCAATTCTGCTTACTTAACTTCAACATTTAAAAAGTGTTAATAACAAGGCATGGGGTAGCTTCTGTCATGGAATAGAAATTACCATCTATTTTGGCTGAAATTTATTGAGCTACAGGCATTTTTGAGGAATGCTGTACAGAATTGCCAACCCTTGTCCAAAATGAAAGGACGTCATTGAATCAAGGGTACTTCAAAGTAGATGATTTGTTGCCCGTTAGGCAAGTGAGGTAGTGTGGCCACTGCCCTAACACTCAAAAATCCTGCTGAAGGCCCAGTTTTGCTCTCATGCTATCGACACAGGGAGTGGACAATTGAACTTTGACATCCTTGAGCTCCTGACTCCCATCTACAAACTGAGAATGCTCAAAGACATGCTTCAAGATCCTGGGTGGGTGGGGGGAAGTGTATTATAGGAACATGAAGGTGACATTGCAACAGCTGCCTTTTGGAAGAAAATTGTAGTCTCCCTGTTAGATGGCTTAATATCAGTTTGGTTTGTTAATAAATTCTCAGCAACGTACTCCAACGTACTCATTTCATGCTCCACTCCACCTGTTTGTGTCACCCTGGCAATATAAGTGTCAGGAAGACACAGTTGTGACTAACCAATTCCCCACTGCCTGCCCCTCCAGGTTTCCTCTAATCTCAGCTGAGTAGTTTCATTACATGACATGTTAATGTACCTACAGAGCTGGAAAGGCCGAGTGCTTCTCCAGGAGTACACAATGTAAAATCATTAGGCTGTTTAAGAAGCTTCCCTAAAGCTTTCTGTGAGCAGTTAGCAATTACAGAACTGACTGCAACAGACCAGGTCTCCTCCTTTTTGCTTTCTGACCCACAGCCTGCCAACGAGGGGATACCATTTCAATGGTAAAAAGGTATCACCTGTCAGAAGAATAACATGAACATGAATAGCAAACGGAAACCATTTACCAGCTACAACTCACTGAGCACCCTGAAAACTTGAGTACTGCTTGGGCCAAGCTGGGGTCAACAGACCGGCTGAAGACACTTGTGTTGCCCTTTTTCTGCAAACCACGTGGTTAATTAAAACTGTGAGGGGTCTAAGAGTTTCAATTCCTTGTGCTGGTGGGGTAAAGGCAGGTGGAATGGCAAGAGTGGTGTGGAGCACCCCACCTGCCTCCACTCCCTGCCGCCTGGGATTGTGTTGCTGGCAGAGCATGCTGAGATGCATGCAGGCAGACGCAAGTCTCCCTGGCCTGTCCCTCTAGTCCCTGCAGTGCAAAGAGGTCCTCCAAAGAATCACTTGGAGGTTTTGAGGGAGGACCTCTGTTCAAGTTACTTGTTTCATTCTCTATCCATGACTCTCCCAGCATTCCAGCTGCTGTCAGCCCACTGTCTAGCCTGCCCTGACGGCACAACTAATGGAGCAGCTCTGGTCATGAACATACTAATCCTAGCCAGATGTTTCTCAAAGTGATTAAAAGCCAGACATAGCTTGCAATTTCATACTGGGCCACACACTTGCTGGGCTATTACTGTCACTTCACCCTGATTCCACAGAGTAACAATAATCCTTCCCTGAGCCATCACACATATAACTCAGTAAAATGGATAACCTCCTTTCCTGGCTTTTCAATTTTTTCTTGTCCTCTCTAGGCCTGGTGTCTGTGCACCACCTTTCTTTTTTTCCTGTATCACCTTCCAAAACTCCTTGTGTCTCCCATTGGCTCTGCTTTTCCCTGTACCTCTGTCCTATTCCTCTGTTGCTGCTTTTTCAGATGCTGCTTCCCACGCAGATGGGAGAAATCTGTCTAGTCTCCTCCTGCCTCTAGAGAAGCTTCTTCACTACCTATTCATCTTCTTAAGGCAAAGGAAAACCTCAAGGCATGAAAACTTTAAGGTCCACTAGCAAAGCCTATCTTCCTCCAAATATCTCACTGCTGTGGGTCTTTTCCGCTCATATTATTCTGCAATACTTTTACTTGCACCTTAGTGTGTCACCTGGAGAGGTCATGAGGTACCTCCATCTGGAATACCAAACTCACAGCCCATATATAGAACAAACACAGACCATCAGAACTGTTTACCTGGTCCACAGCCTGCTCCTGGTACCTTTTGTCTTTGACCAAGAAGGAGTTGTCCCAGCAGCCATAAGGGCAGCCACAGCAGACAGTGCACTTCTGTCTGCGTGCTGAAGGCATTTCTCAAAAGGAGGGTGGTAGAGATCAGGCAGCATCAATTGTCCTGGTGATGGGCACCTGCTGGGAGTTCCCCCACCCCGCACAGCAAGAACATTGTGGATAACATGCACAACCATATGTTTGAAGGGACCCTGTAAGACATCAAACCTCTTCTTATGCTAAACCTACAGCCCTCCTGACAGATGTTTGCATAATCAGCTCTTACAGACCACTGGGGTTGGGGACTACTCACGCTCCCCAAGCAGCAGGCACAGCAAATGACCTGTGCTGTACAATACATTGATGAGGACTTGGGATTTACAGTGATAGACCATGTGGTGCATGGTCAGGAAATTCAGTCAGATAGAAAAGAAATGGGTCTGGCATCCCACCCACTCTGTCACCAGAATGACATCATGGCCCACCAAGCTGGAAAGTTTGGTCTTGCTGATCTGTATTTTTCTGGGCAAGAGCTTGTTAAGTGTTTTTACACTCTTTGCCGACTGCAAAGAGCCATGTGAGTTCAGGGAATTGCTTAAAAATATTCAAATCTGGTTTGTCTAATGAGAAAATACATCATTTTACATTTTTACATCTTTCCTTTCACATTTTCTTCCTCCAAAGGGAGAAACAAAAAGAAAAAAATAGAAAGACTACTAGAGGAGGGGCATTCAAATAAAGTGGAATGATTTTTTAAAAATCAAAACCCAAGAGTAAAAAGAAAGCCAAAACAAACAAAAAAGCGCCAAAAAATCCCAAAACCAAACCAACCAACCAACCAACCAAAACCAACAACAATAAAAAAAAAAGCCCTAAAGCATTCCTTTTTGGGTTTTGTTTCCTAAAGTGCACTTAGTTGTCTCTGCATGACATTCACAATAACTGCTGATGCTGCTTTGTGCTGTCCACAGACTCATTCATCCTCCAAATCATCTGGGTAGACACATCAAACCTCACAAGAGATATTTTTTCAACAGGTGAAAGACATGACAGAGCAGAGACCATGAGCTGGGCCTGGAAAGAGAGGCAGAAAGTGCTCAAGGAGGACTGGATAATATGTGTAGCTTCTCCATCTGCCAGCATGCACCTGTCTTGTAACTATGAAAATGAACTCTGCAACACTCCAATTTTTATTCTCGCATAGGGTAAAACATAAAGGAAAACCAATTGTCAATCCATAGAGATGCTGATATGGCAGCTGTGAAGGAAGACAGGGTTTGAACAATTCAGGGCACCTAAAATAATGAGCATCTTGGAAAAATATAACCAGCAAGAATGCAGACAGAACAGCTGTCTGGGTTGCAGCTGAGTCCTGTCTGCGGGAAAACAACAAGTGTTAAGTTCGCTTTTCAGTCCTCTCCATCATTGTTCCCTGTGTTAGCAAAGCTTCCTGCAAGGGAAAGCGGTGACAGAGGAGTCTGACCCTCTTGTCCGGCTTAGTATCCTCTGGCTGCCCCAGCTGTCACCTGGCCCAGGTACCTCAAACACACGTCGATATCTCAAACCTCTGACCTCACCAGGAGCTCAGTGTCAACCAGTGAGACTCTGAAAGCCACTTGGAGACCAGGTCCTTTCTGGTGCTGCCCAAGGTGCTGTCTGTTTCCCAGGATATGGGTAGGTGGATCAGTGCCTTCAGACCTTGTGCCATTCCAGGCCACCAGCTGGAGCCATGGCACATTATCCAAGGATATCTCAATTATCTCTAAACATCCATGTGGGGCTAACCAGATCAAGCCCGGTGGTTTCCCAGTCCCCTCCAGTAGCATGAGCAGGAAAAGCAGGGTGCCATTGTAAATCAATGTAAAGTTGGAGATGGAGATATTTGATTTTCACTGTGAGTTAAATTTTATTATTTCATATGTAAAGTATCCTACACACTTGCTGATACACAGAAAATCACTTTAAGGCCAGTTGATCTCCTCACCCTGTGACAGATAACACCTTCTTGTCACCACACAAAATTTCATCCTCTGTGTATAAAAAATGTATGGCAACAGACTTGCCTGCCACATGCCTGCAGAGATAATTAAATGTTGATGCCAGAAAATATGTAGCTGGAGGTTGGCAAAATTTCTTTATGCTTTTTCATCCCTGGCTTTTGAGTTCACGGAGAAGGAAATGGGAGTTTGGCAATGACAAGAGATTTAAGGGAGTCTGTGAGAACTGTTTTTTCTGTGAGCAGAAAGGGAAGATTTCATTAATCTTTTTATCTGCCAAGGCACTGCACTAACTTATGCATAGCCACGAATTTTGCTCAGTGGGTGATATTATACTACACGACTGCTGATGTTTTTTTTGTAAAATATGTTTTAGCTTATTCAGTTTCTGTACTAAATCATTCACTTCACCATTTTCTCCCTTTTTTTAATAAACATCGCCTGCTATATAAGATGTAAAGGCTCTCCCCATCTTGCACACCATGAAACAGGGGTGTAAATCCAAATCTGAAAAAACAGAAAAAAAGAATGAAACTGAATATGAACGTCACCAGGTCTATGTCACTAGCCATCAACAGAAAATGTAGGATGAAGTTAAAAGAGCACAACAGTTAGAAAATAGCCTGTTTCAGGTGTACACTTTGGGGCAGAGATGGGTGATGTGCAGAGGGAGATCGTAGCAGAACCAAGCCTTTTGCTGTACACCAGCCCCATGTCTTCTGGCCCCAGACAACATCTTTGTTCATCATCTGCTCTGTCCAGCCTCCTTGGGTAAGACAGTGAAGCAATATTGTTGGACACAGCACAGGAACCGAGGCCTGCTGTCCACACACACACAGGGATGTATTGGCATGGTCTTGCTCTTTACTTTTTGTTTTGCCATTTCCTCTCACTCCTTGTCCTGATGCTCTTGATCTCATGGTGAATTTCATCAGCTCCCTTGACAATGATACTATTGGCATCTCAATTTTTCTCGTGTTTCTTTTTCCACATGCTTTTGGTGACCATATCATCACACCTGGACTCCCCACACTTCCTCTTTTGATTACTGTCACTGCTCTTGGCTTCTACAAGAGCTACCCCCAGCTCCTTTCTTTCACTGGGAAGCTGGGAAGGTGCTGAGCTGTTTCTAATCCCTCCTTTTTCTCTTTCCTGAATAGTCACAGCTCTCAGTCAGGGATGCTGCTTTCTCTGCAGATGTCTGCTTATTCTACCTGTCTGTGAATAGCCTTTTCTGCTTTATACATGGGAATTCAGGACATGGAAATGATATATTTTTGCTGTTCAGGTATCACTAGGGACATGAGTTGGCAAGAGATTTACGGGCAATTCCTCAATGATCTATTCTAAATTAGACAGCAAAACTCCGCCTTCCTCCTTATCCCTTATCTTGGCCTGTCCACCACTCTCAGTGCAGGCAACTGCTGCATTTCTTTCCTATCCCTTCAACTAGGAGGTCTTCTCTATCCTTCCTTCATCTTTTTGGCGTTTCAAGGCTCAGCCTTTAGTCCCACAACCTTTTCTTTAAGAATATGAAGCAACAGCCCAGAGAGAATCTTACAGTGTTCTTCATCGTCTCATGTCTCTGTTGGTGCAACATCCATTTCCCTGGCTTTGACTTGACTAAAGCAATCCTGCCACCATCCTTCTGTAGGGCTAATGATGCAGAGACCCACATCCCTTGCCTGTAATCCTGAAACATCACTATTGCTCTGATTACTACTGTACCTTTATCTCATTCTGCTGTCTGCATTGGTTTTTATCTTGAAAAAGTAAAACACTCAGGACAAGGACTATTCTTTTTGTTTTGTCCTTGCACAGCATGTAGCACAGTGGGGCTCCAGTCCACAGTGAGAATCTCAAAGCACTATTGCTGATCAAAGTCATAAAATGATAAATACACCAAAACCAGCAGTAGGTGTAACTAGTGCCCTGGGTTTCTGTAGCTGAATTTTTTTGTAGTGGGGGGGGGCTGCAGAGGTGGCTTCTGTTAGAAGCTGCTAGAAGCTTCCCCTGACCCATGGGTTGCAATGCCACTTGGCCCCTGGAGGGACATCCAGCTCCTGGCCAGGGCCGAGCCAATTAGAGATCACAGTAACGCCTCTGTGATAACATATTTAAGAACTGGAGGGTTGTTGCGCAGAAGAAATTCCAGAGAACGAGAACATGGGATAACAGGCAGACATCAAGGTCAGTGCAGCAGGAGGAGGAGGTGGCACCTCATGGAGCAGGGAAAGGACTCAGAGCTAAAACCCCTGCAGCCCATGGAGGAGCCTGTGCTGGAGCCGGTGGATGCATGAAGAAGGCTGTGACCCTGTGGGAGGCTCAGGATGGAGCGGAGCCCTGCAGGAGACCTGTGGACCTGTGGAGAGGCAGACCCACACTGGAGCAGGTTTTACCCAAGTGAGAGCTGTGGCCCTATGGGGTGGCTCACGTCGGTACATCTTGTCCATGAAGAACTGTACCACTATGGAGGAATGACCTTCGGGACAGCAGATGTGGAAGAACTGCTGCCTGAGGGGTGGACTCACGTTGGAGAAGTCTATTAAAGACTGTCTCCCATGGAAGGACCCCACAGATCCCATGAACTCAGCTGTGGTCCCCTGTAAACCGTGGTGAAGACCATGGTGAAGCAGAATGTCCCCCTGCAACCCATGGAGGCCCATTGGGGTGCAGAGACCCAACTTTTATTGCATTCCATGAAGGAGTAACCCTGAGGGGTGGGGGGAACTCAGATTGCAAGCAGCAGCAACCGCAACCGACTGCAACCTCCTATGGACAGAAGGAGGGGTGGAAAGAAAGTGTGTGTGTGTGTGTGGCGTGTGTTTTAAGATGGTTTTATTTCTCACTCTTTAGCTTAGCTTTTGTCCTATTAGTAATAAATTTAGGTATTATCTCACTTTGAGTCTTTTTTGCCAGTAAATATGGTAAGTGGATGACCCCTCTCCCTTCTGCCTAGTTGCAGAAAGGGATTTAATGAGTCCATGGAATCTGGCCAGGGTCAACCCACTACACAAGCCTGGTCTAGTTTGCCTCTCCTGCTCTCATACAGGTGTCAAAACTGATTCCCACTGCTCTTGCCAGTGGGAAGACTTACAAGCCATAGAAACTGGCAGTGGGGACATCAAAATGCTCGATACTAGTGCACCCAGACACCACGTCTGGTATCTCTATTACCCTGCATAATAAATTTATACAGATCAAAAAACCACAAGATACCACTCTGATGGTTACATTCAACAGGCTGCAGGCAGCTGTGTTCATATAATCTCTAATGTCTTCCTAAGGTTGTAGTCAGTGAGAAAGCCTACCCTGACTTTGACCACAGACCATACTTTGCCATGATAAATCTCCTGTCCTGTCAGCACTCTTCCTACTTATTTGCTAGAAATTATGGAAAACCAGAGAAATTGTTTTACAAAGTAGAGCAAGGCCATGATCATTTGACTGAGTTCAAAGTGGAGCTCTTCTTTGTTTTCCTCAAATAGTTTACACATTCCTGAATTTTACCTCCACCACTTTTCTTCACCAATCCCCTTTCCCCATTAAATTATACATTTGTAAGATTTTCATTGAGATGCCAGATGATGCGGAAAAAAAAAAAAAATTTGCAGCCTAAACACTTTCCAAAAGCAGGAAATGTGTTGCAGGACTTTTGCAGAGCCAAGCACCTCCATGCCCCATCCTTTCTCTTTTTTTCTGCTCCTGCCCAGTGGCTCAAGGGGAAGGCAGAAGTCCTTCATGCCCATTTAGCAACATTCAGCATGAGCGCCAGAGGTGTTTGGTGTTAGGAACAAGAGGGTGACTGGAATCAGGTATCAGCAATGCTGCCCCATGACACTGTCTGGGGTGCAACATGCAGTGATGTACAGTTAAAAAAACTGTATGGGGAAAAGGAGAAGGAAAAGGCAGGAGCAAACAGAAAGGTGTCTTCTGACGTCAGTAAATATTTGAAGTAAATATAAGATGGATTTTGCAATCTATCTGCTTATGAATCCACTGCCGGATGTGGCTTGTTTGGTTTTCATCTGCCAAATACAACAAATGCTATCAGGGTGGAATTTGGCCATACTTCCAGTATTCCAGTAAAGAAATGGTGGTCTAACTGCAAGTATAGAAAAAAAATAACAGCACAGCAATCTCAGGAGTTTATAGGAAGAAATATGAGTAACATGAGGACATGACAAGTAAAAGGGGAAAAATGAAACCAAGAAAAAAGTGTATAAATATTTATAGAAAGGAAATATCATCATTACAAAAGGAAATATCACCAACATAGTGGAGGAATAAAAACTACAGAAAAATAATAGGTCAATAAACAGAGCTCTTGGGGGGGGGGGGGGGGGGGGGAAAAAAA
>VWZG01005608.1:115371-193669 GCA_013396735.1 Grallaria varia
TATATTAACAATAAGCTTGTGGAGGACATGTGTGGGTACTGAGTCCAAACCCGAGATTACTGAGATTAATGAGAGAATGCAAAAGAGCCGCACATGTAGGATACAGATACAAAATGCCAGACAAGTATGAGTTAATCCACAGTTGATATTGGAGATTAAGGATCAAACAGTTGGACCATAAACTGTACATTCTGAGAGAATTATTTATTAATCATGAGTCAGAAGAGCTTTTTGAAAGGCAAATCATGTCAGATAGATGTGGGTTTTCTTCACAAAAGAACTTCCTTTTGGAAAGATGAGGTAAAAAATTGAAGCAGATTTTCGATAAACTTTATATCACATAGATGTAAGAACCAGGCATTGAATAGCCTGACCTGAAAGAGAGCCTTGGCTCATACAGAGGTCAGAGTGCAATGCTATCAGTCCCGATTTTCTCCTGGGTAATGCAGAATGAATGCAGAAGCACCAGAATTTTAAGATGGTTGAATTAAAAAATACAAGCATGATAAAATTTTTGGTGGACCACAGTTCTAAATTTCAGAGTAAGTTCCAGATCATTTCTCAGAAAAAAAATTGTGGACACAATGTTTGTAAGTAAGTAGATGCTGCGGTGAGACAAAATTTTCTTTGTAAGAATTGATATGGCTGAAGTCCTCTCTCTGTCAGAAAACAACTGCTTTTGAAGCCCCATTGTTACTGACTTTGACATAAGAAAAATGTGAAAAACTTATTTGGAAGTGATACTCAAACAGTGGTTAAGATACATTCAGTGCTGTATGTCTTAATTAGTTTAGCTACATGAGCAACAATAAAAGGCTCTGAGTTACAAATTAACAGCTATAATACCGATCTCACTTTTGCCACCATAAATTGGAAGGATTTCTAATGAAATACTTTTAAAAACCCCGTTGATATAAAACATACACATATGCGTGTATGGGGCCTGGTTTTATATGATTATATAATTAGGGAACATAGTATCTCCACAAGGATATAAAAAGGAAAACTGTAACCTTAATTATGGCACTTTTTAATTCCTTTTTGCAAACTCAATAATTATCTTCTAGTTAGTTTTGTTTTAAGGAAAACTAGTGACAGGAGTTAATGAGTTGCAGACAAGAAAAAAACTATAAAAAAATGGGGCTTGGAAAAAAAAGCAGGAATGGATAAGACAAACTGCAACCCTCTCAGTGATGCTATATGTTTAAGCAAGAATTTATAATTGAGGTCATTTCACTCACCAGAATTAGAACAGCAGCCAAGGGGAAGGTGGAGTATGTATCTAAATAATTTAAGGAGGATTATTTTACAGAGAGAGCAATCAGGAGGTGACACAGATACACAGTAGAAACAGAGAGGTCAGACAATGCCAATGTGAGCAAAATCCTGCCATCCACATAGAGCTTTAGCTGATGCATGTTTGAGGTTAGCCAAGAACCCAGAGTACTGTGATGAGCAAAGAATTTGTCAACCATCACATCTTTCTTACAGGCTGGCTGTGCAGGGCTGTTTGTATTATATCGATTTCTGGGAGTGTTTTTGCCCTTTGGCACATATTTTCCACATTTACAGGCCATAAAAACCAGATAGAGTCATAAGCCATGTAAATGTTATCATATAAATCGTACTGTTTGCATAAGATAAAAAGAGAATTCAAATTCACATTTTCCAACAGGTTTTGTGCTAGAGAATTGCCAGTTCTGCCATCAACCTCCCCTCATCAGAAAGAGAAAATGACAGAAACATTTCAAATGGCAAAAAACTGTAACTATGGAGACTTCACCTTCCACATCTAATCCGAGCACTCTGCCCAGCAGGGCTGGTGAGGTTGTATTTCTTCTTACCTGTGTGAAATTACCATCGAGCAATTATTGTGGAATCTTGTAAGGCTTATCTGAAAAAATAAAAATCAAATCAATTTGGTTTAAGTTGTCTCATGGTTGGCGAAAGAAGGTCTCAGTTCGCTATTTACACAGTCATGAAGTGATAAGAAAAGCTAATATTCATCAAAATTCAGGAAAAGGATTTATGAAATTTCATAATGAAGCTTGGCACTTGTTTACTTTTCAGCTTTCATTTAGACCCCTCCAACCACCCTCAACATGTCACGCATCCTGTTACCCACACTTTACACTGCTTAGATCTAGGCTAAGGAAGAGTTCACACGGACTGCTTGCCAACCGAGCAAGAGAGTTTTGAACCATGAACTAACAGGGAGTGTCCTTCCCTTGGTTTCCCTGCTGTGGTGTCTGGACAATGCTGCCTCCTGTTAGCTCCATATGTACATGCACACAACACGCACAGGTGCGAACACTGAAGAGAAGGGTCCCCTCTCTCAAAGAATGGCCCATTGAGCTCGACCGACTTTGTATTTAGACTTCTTGGCTTCTTGGCTTCCACCCAGTGCCTGCTTCCAAAAAGCTGGAAGCCCAAATCAATATTGTCTATAACTTCTCATCTTGGCAATTGTAAACAGGCGCTTTGTGTGCTTCTGCAGAAAGAAACAATCCTGCACCACTGAAGAACATTTCTTCTGCCTTTCATTCTTTGACTTAATTGAATCCTGGCTTTGTCCCTTATTGCTGTTATAGAAATAACTGAGACAAAAATGTCATCTAGCAGTCCGAGTCGGAAAAAAACCCTAAATTCAAAATTGCAATCCTAATCCTAACATAACTTGCTTGGTCAAATCTTAATCCAGCTCCTATCAAAGTCAAAGAGTCTTGGTAGATGGTCAGGAATTAGGCTGGGCAATAAAGATCTCTGATTATTATTAGTTTGCAAGTTAGCTGCATTTAATTATGTTATCTGAAATAAATTATTAAAATCATCAATGGCAATGTTTCAGTTGAGCCTAAACATAAAGGAATATGAAGTGGTGAGGGAGGCAACTCATATATACATACCAGTGGGGGCAGCTGGTAATGCAGGAACCCAGAGCATGTCAGTAGGAACAAAGAATGCGGTAATATGTAAAAGCTGGACTGCAGGATATCGAAAGAGGATGAGTGTGACCAACCTGGGCACACAGCAGGGCATCCCATGCAACAGTGTAGTTATGGAGGGGACAATGAGGAAATACCAAGGATGTAGAGAAATTGTTTGTATCGATCTGGTGAAACTATCACAGTAATACTCTGCCCTTTTCAGAGGCTTACTTGTAAATGTGTTGGTTAGGTATGCAGAAGGGATCAGTGGGCCAGTCTGGTCTTCTGAGGTGTCCATGGGCTACTTCTAGAAGGTCTGTAAAAGAGCACAAAGAGCAGTAGGCATATGGAGATTCTTAGAAGTCCACATACTGAAAGAGGTAAAAATTGCTTTTCTGGTATTACCTCCTATGTAAAAGAGCATATGTTTTTATGGTGACAAAGAATCTGCTAGAAACCTGAGGAAGCTGTTAGATGGCTGGGTGCTCCCGATGTTAAAAAGAGTGAACCTCTACTCAAAATGGAGCTTTGTAGTTTCAGCTCCAAACTGTTGGATCTTGTTAAGCCTGTAGAGTGAGGAGCCCTCCAGGATCAGATTTCTGTGCTTGGCCAAGTCCTTCCTGGATTTGCTGTTACCCAAGTCAGCTTTCCCCTTTCTGTAAGTACAGTCTATTTATCTTCTCCCTGCAAGGTTCACTTCACTTTTGACTGTACTGAAGCACACAGTATTTGCAGGCTTCCATTTTAAGAAGTAAATTGGCTCAGTTGTGTGTCTTCTTCATTATCCTCATTCCCCAGCCTTCGACAATGTTTGTAGATATGCTTTTAGGTCACTCATACAGCCAAGGGTTAAATAGCACAGGTGAAGAACGCCAACCATTTCCTACTGAAGATGGGCTTATACTTAACAGCAGCTCTTGGACCCAGTATGTTATCATATTTTTAATTTCATATAACGTGACCTGTTATTTTGAATAATTCTCAATTTAAAAAATTCAACACAATAAGAAATACTTTAGGGAATTATGAATCCATTATGCCTCAACACCTCTGCCACCAAACAAATAGATGTGGTCCCATGCTAGTATTGAATAATTTGTTTCTCTTAACCTAAACTGATTACTGCCAAGTGTAGTTCTTTTTTTTTGCCTTGTTATTAATGAAATCACACTAGTTTGCTCAGGCTTAGTCTCTATGTATGTCAGGTTGATATGCCTATAATTACCAATATCTGTATCTTCGTTCTCTCCAGGCAAGTCTTTCTAGCATCTCCATGATTTACCAACTTTAATAGCCCACACATCTCCTCATCCAGCTCTTTAAAGCTCTTGCTGCAGCCAGACTTACTGGTTAAAAACAGCCGGCTTATTAGCTCTTGCTCCGCATATTGCCAAGTTACTGTTGGAAGGGAGCAGATTTCATCTTCGCCCTCTGTGAATTCTTCATGCAGACTTTTCAAAAACCCTTTTGGAACAACAAGATATATTGAAACTACTTGACATTTCTACATTAAAAACATGTTTTTACAGACTAGTATCATTGTTAGGATTTTTTTGTATTACAAGACATACTGAAACTTTTTTTTTGCCATCATTCACCCTCTTGCCTTAGGTTTTTTTTCCTTGTGTCCTGTCACTTCATAAATACTTTTTCTGGTTTTCCACCCTTCTAATTTATATTGTCTACTATCTCTTTTTCCTCTGTGTGTGTGCGCATTTGTATTCAGCTACGTTTGCCTTTTTCAAGCCAGGCTGGTTCTTTTTACCAGTGCAACTTTTTTTTCTCTTACTTAAGCAGCTGTGTGGCTTTGGGGCATGCAATGAGGAACTGTATAAAATTCCCAATTACACTTCCCATTTTAAGACCATTAGAACAGCAGGAAAGAGTGCGATCAAAGGCCTTCCAAAGTCACCCTCCAGCAGTGGCCAGCTTGCCTGGAGTACAAACTACCAAGCAGCTCCAACACAGCCAGTGCCTCCCTGAACCTCCCTTTCAACCCCTCTGGGCCTTATGTGTCCTGCAGAGAGCTCTGAGCTGGTGTTGGGAAGCTTCACTGGATCTTTCATCCCTTTCTTTGCCCAGATACTTTTTGAATACACATAGACTTCTGGCAGCCACACAGCCCACATGACAGGAAACTTTCAAGTTTATTAGAGGATGGATAAAGAAGCATCACTTTTGTTCACTCTAGTTTTTTGTTAAATGCCTCCTCATCATTGCACTCAGTCACTGCCATTCACCTCTTCTGCATCATTGTCAGTTGCCTTCTATCACCTTTGCTCCTCAATCAACTCTTTTCCAAGCTGACAAGGTCTAGTCTGTCTAATCACTCCTTGAATTACAGTGTTTTCTCTATATCTGTGGGCACTCCTCTTGTCCTGCTCTGAACTTTTCTACCTCTTCTTTAACCATTTTGAGCTGCAGGGAAACAAAACTACTGTGATGCCTTTCATTTTAAATTCTTTCTCCAGGATGATTTTGCTTTTAAAGGTTTTCAGTATCATGAATCTGGGTTTTTTAATTACAAAGTTGTTACTGACGTGGATTTTAGCTTCTTTGACTGCAATAGAGACACTCAAGCCACCATCACTGCACTCCAGAATGCGGGAAGTTTCAGTTCTGTGGCCAATGCATCCTTCTTTCTGAGTTAATGCTTAATTCACAGCTATTTGAGGCTGGATGTAGTCCCCAGGCAGGGAATTGCCAGCTATGGATTTTGGCAATTCTAAGGAAATTCTGTGCCTGCCTCAAAAAAGCTAAAACCACAAAAGGTTCAGGTGAAAGCTGGAAGAATAATCCACGATGGGACAACCCAGCTGCATAGTAAGAGACTAACAAAGCCTACTGTTTCTAGCTTATTTAAGAAAAGACAAAAAGGTGATGTAATCCTGACTTACAAATCATTATGAAAGGGATTTCTGATGGCAGATGGATCTGTAATCTTGTGGTGCAAAGGCGTAATAAGATTCCATGGCTGCAAGTTGAAAGATTAGAAACAAGACAAAAATGTTAGCAACCAGGTTAATTATCCAAACAGCTTAAAGGGATGTACTGGATTCTGTAACACATGATATTTTAAAATCATAATTAGCTGTCCTTTTAAAAGATGTGCTGTTGCCCAAGCAAAAATTATGGTCTCCATGCAGAAATAATCAGAAGAGTTTTTAGCCTGTATTAAGCTACAGGTCAACCAAGCTGATCTTAATTACCCCCTTGGCCTTTAGATCTATGAATCCAGAAAAGTGGGGATAATGGCACATATTTAATTGGTTTTTTGTTTTGAATAAGAAAAAGTGGAAGAATTGTTCACAGTAAAGAACTGGTTCTATACATTAGGCTGTATTTTTTGCTCATAACATGTCTGGGGACAGACCATTAACTCCTAAATCTATTTTTAAAATGTGATGGACAGCTATCTTGCCCAATATTTGACTTAGAGCTTGTGAGCTGTGCTGCCTAATTGGTTAGCTAATGGGTGATGTGCCAGTTCACCTCTGTGATTGATTAGCATGAAGGCGAAGCAGACAGGCATATTTAAACATTTCAAATTCAGTTCTAGTGACCATATCTAGGAATGTGGTTTTGAAATCCTTTCCCTTTAATCAAGCTCCACCATGTCATGGGGGCTGAGGAGTAGGCAGAAAAACTATGTTAGCATCAATTAAAGCAGAATAATTTCTTTTAAATGTGAAGGTCTAATCAAGCTATAGTCACAGCATTATGTTGCTCATCACTCATCAAGGTCTAGGTCTAAGGATGCATTCTGTTTTGAAAACCAACGAATTCCCTACCCCTTCCTTATAGGTAGTACAGTGAGCTAGGGGCTAATGTAATCAAAATAGCAAAAACTGAAGATACCAGATATTTAAAAAAAAAAAAAGACTGCATTCCCTTAATGCTGGTTGATATTCATGACAAGTATAGCATACTGGGAGAGAAAACAAGAGCAGAGGAAACACACTTGGGTTTCAGTTAAATGCTACAGAAACAAGACTGGAGTAATAAGATATGGTAAAAAATGTCTTTCAAAGCAGCTCCTCTTTTGCTAATAAAACCCATTTAAATGATTTTAGGACTGTGGCAAGATATTCCTCTTGGTGATGAGGCACATATGAGAGTGGTCCTCTGTAGAAAGAGGAGGGCTCCTCCAGGACCAGAGAGTCATCAAGTCATGCCTGTGATGCTGGACCACAAAGGGAAAGCACAGTAAAAACAAGGAAGTGGCTGTTCTTTAGGAACGTGTGACACACAATGTGCTTATCAAACAAGGCTTTTCCCACCAAGCTGTGGCACCCTGTGCTTGTTAACCATCTGCCCCCCCATCCAGTGCACACACAACCCATCCCCATGCTGCCCACACCTCCATCTGCAGGGCTCATCCTGCAGCCAGGACCCACTTCATCAGCTCCCAGGCCGTGAGGAAAAGCCGTGGCAGAATTGGGCATGCCCCCTGCTCACCAAACCCCAAGGGGCCTGTTAGCAACCTGGACCATCACAATGAATCAGAAAGATGGTCCCACTCCAAGCACTAGCTGTCTCAGTCACGTGCACCCCACTGTCAGGTGGTGAAACCATGAATATCCAGACACAAACAAACTGGTCATGGTCCATCATGAAAGTGCAGGGAGGTACCCAGGCTGCCAGCAAGCTTTGACAGCCCACAGTGAAGCCTGTGTTTCTGCAGCATTGGATTTTGCAGCCCACCCTAGACTACAAGCAGTCTGGGCATTACAGCGTGTACTTCAACACCGTCTTCCAGCCTCAGCATGGAAATACCCTGCGTAGGAGCTGAATGCCTGCAGATGGTTACAGAAGCACAGTCGAGTGCAATTAGCAGCTGTTTGGCCTGCAGTGAGCTTGCAAAATGAGCACAGTTTGTATTACAGAGACTTCAGGGAGCAGTGGGGAAGGCAGTGACAGGCAGGAGGGAGTAACTGCCCGTGTCAGGGGCCACTTCATTTTTCACCTGTTAGATGGCTTTCCTATTACATCTCCAGCCTGGCGTGGAAATTATGCCTGTTCTGTTCCTCAGGTTCAATGCCAAATTGGAGGAAATATATGGCTGTGCTAATTCTATGCACTTTCTGATGGGAGATGTGAACATCAGTTACCAAACCGCTTGTTTCTGCCAGCCCCTGAGGAGAGCAGCACCCCTTGATGTTTGGTAAAAATGTGGTGGTTTGCACCAAACTAATCTCTGCTTTGTCAGTTATCAGGAGCTGTAAGAGCATCTGTGCTTCTGGAGACACGCTGTGGTACACCAACAAGAAATAGTGCTGTAATTTCCCTTTCCACTACCCATGAAAACAAACTTCTTAGTCATAAAACCTTTGAGGTAACTGAGAAATACACATGTACAGCAATGTTCAGCCAGCTGAGCACACCTCCTGCAGTCCTGCCTTCTCCACTCTCCAGTCACAGAGGCACACAGGCCACGCATCTCAGCTGCTTTGGGAGATACAACATTCAGGTGTCTGACCAATCACTGCGGGAGCCTGTTTCTGTCCTTGCAGAAAGAGGCTGCTTTTACACCTCCTGAAAGCCGCTGACGCCAGCAAAATCCCTCCTGTCATCTCCAGTGACAGCATGAGGGCAGACACAGACCCTGACAAAAGGTCTGGCCTTCAGTTCTTCCCCAGCAAGGAGAGCACTTACTGGCATGTTTGCAGCCTGTTTGCAGCCTGTTTGCAGCCCATGTGAGTTTGCAGCACTGGCAAGTAAATGCCCAGGCTATCAGGTCATACTTTACCTTATTGGGGTCTGAGCAGCCAGGACAAAAACAACTGCCAGCAGAAGCTGCTCGTCTGTTTCCTTCTGGGTTTGGTGTTTGAATTAAGTAGAAGCTGGGTTAACCCCAATTCCGGATACTGAACCACTAAGAAACTGTTTTGTTGCCAAGAATAAGCCGGGGCTTGTTCTGCCTTTGCCAGTGGTGGAACAGTGCTAGGTTTCTCAAAATGGATCCAATCCCAGTCATGACAGGGTCAGTCCTATGTAATGCTGCCTCTAAGGAAACAGTCTCTCTTTTCCCCAGCTGTGAGCTAACCTCACAGCAGGCTGTAGATGGGGAGGGAGGACTGGGTGGCTTCATCGTAAGAATTAGACAGTGGTGGTTATGGCAGGCAAAAATTCAGATTCATATCTAGTCCAGGTCCTTTGCAGCAACTCTTTCCTACCAGTTCTCCCCTTGCATTCCTGAGGTTAACACGGACAGTCTAACAGGCCAGAAATGGATGCTGGAAAAGCTCTCCTTCCCTCTTTTCCTCACTCTTTCTCTCCTTCCCTTCCCCCATGCTGACTCAAACCTTCAAGGCCATCCCTGAGGCTTTTCTACACCGCAAAGCCAGGGAGAGCTGGCAGTGTGAAAATGCATGGAAGTTCTTGTCTTCATTTTAGGGATTTTGAAGAGTTGTTGCACCTTGGTGGGCTGACAGAGATGCTCAGGTATAGCTTACTTGTGATCTGTTTATCTACAAAAACAACCTTGGTATTCCCAACAGCTGCCGTGAAGGCCAAGGAAATGGGAGATAAGAATGCACGACCTGTTCTTTGATTAGTGTGGTTTGTACATCAAGGTTTTATTAGCTTTTATTGCCCTCCTGACTGCTGCCTGCAACTGCTTCACATTCGCCTGCTCTTTAATGGCTCCTCAGTTCTCTCTGCTTTCCTTCCTGCTGGTTTTGTGTGAACCTCTTTATTGCCAGCTTCGGTGAGATTATAAAATTTGGCATCTGCTGCTGGACATTTCAGGTTTATTAGATCTGTTAAAAAAATCTTTAACTCCGCAATGTGCACAGGGCTAAGATATGACAGGGAGGCAGAAGGGGTGGCCGCATGGTCCCAGCGCATGTACCATTTACACTGGGTCAGTACTGGGGAGGCTATCACCATGGGGTGAGCAGGAGGAGGAGCAGGGAGGTTATTTACAGGCTGGCTGTACACACACATCTGTCCACCTACCTGTCCATGTGTACTTGCCATGTCCATGGATACCTGTTCCAGATATGCATATTCACCTCAGAAACTTTTATATCTCACTCAATGCCTGTGCCTCCTTTTAAGTGCTGTTACTCAATGTATTACTCTTATCTTCATTATTGTCCCAAAGTCTTTGAAAGGCTAAGGTCAGGACGAGGTCATGTCTGTGGTACTTTCTTTTCCCTCTCTTCTAATCACAAGCTCTTAGTTCAGTGTTTGTGAGCTCTGGATAACTCAGGGAGGTTTCTTGCCTTCTCCTGCTAGTCTCTTATTCAACTTCTTTCTTAACTACCTGCTTTTAGACCTCTGCCTTCTGCTGAGCTGTGGAGAACTCTCCGCTCTCCTCCACAGGGGTCTGCCTCACCCGACTGGATGCACAAGGTCTCATCACCAAAATGAGTTAAATAATACAATAAATACCTGCAACTTCTTCCTGTTGGAGATCTTAGTACTTTCTTTCCACAGCCCCAGACAAAAAGGTGTGCATAGAGCTGGCTTCTAATGTGGGAAATAGACTTTTTTTTCTTCTTCCTTCTCCCCCCAGCAATTAAAACCTGGAAGATCTGGCATGTTTCACTTCAGAGTTCCCAGAAATTTACTAGTGAACTGAAAAACTGCATAAAACTTTTCACGCCAGGAAAAGCACATGCTCCAAAATGTCCTGAGAATGTGAAAATGAGCGATAATCATGGAAAGTGCTTTAAACATCACACAAAGTGGTCAATGTCGGCAATTTGCGTAATAACCCTGGGAAATAAGCTATTATGCTTCATGACAGCAGCAATAATTAAATGCCAGAGCTGGTCATTACAAGAGTCATCCACTGATTAATTATTCTGTTTATATTAAAAAACAGGGTTGGCTTCACTAACTAATAAATTGTCTGTGTACAGCTGTTACAAAAAAAATGACTTGTTGGAAAATTGATTAAGTAATTTTTAAACTGTTTTAATTAAGTTTCGGTAATTATACTCACCCCAATTTATTTTCCCCTTTTTATGGAACAGGGAAGAAATAAACAGGTACAGAGTATGTAGAGGTGATGTGAGGCAACAAAAGTATAATTGGACATCTATAGGAAAACAGGTACCTGTTGCAATCTTCTTATCCTCCTAAAGGCTTGTAGGAATCTAAAGAATATTAGATTTTCATTTTATTTTATTTACTTTGCCTTGTGGAGACTTGGTGCCTAGCTCACTCCACTTGGTGAATTCATAATAGGGACAGAGATGCTCCAGTCAATAAATCTTTGTGTGCTCACTCCATTTATTATGCGAGATACGAACCAGCCAAGTGGTGCTACGGAGGGGCAGTTTACAGCTTGATGATAAAGTCTCGCTTACAGCTTCGTGGTCCCAGGTCCTCTCTGGAAACTCGCTGTTTGCCTCTTTCTGCCTGTCCCCTAAAGAGGACTCACCCTGTGCCTGCCATGAGCCTAGTGAGAGGCAAGGGCAGGGGACGACCGTGCGTGGGGTGACAGGCAAAAGGAGACCAGCACTGATGGCGGCAGCAACAGGTCTGCCTTCCCTGAATCAAGCTCCTAACACTGCCAATGTGAGAGATCACACAAGACTTGGCATGAAAGAGAGAGAAAAGTTCTTTTGTTCCTGGAAATTCAATGACAGGGAGGTTGCTGTAAAGGGCCTCCTTACTATGTTGCTGCTCTCCGCATTAGCAGTCATTATGGTACAGCTCTTAAAGAAGGCTCTTGGGCATCCATTGCACAGGGCTTCTGCATTGTCTCCCCTATCCATAAGGTCACTTTGCTAATGACTTCATTGATCCATACCTTTGTGTGGTTCAATATGCTATTTTCTGTCATGTTCTTTCTATGGTGCGGAGCTTAGCTTTGGTACAGTCATCCAGGCATGACACTAAGTTTTGCTGAAATACAGTTGTTTGACAGCTTACTGGCTAAGGTTCAGTCTATAATGTATTTGCAGGCTTCAAGTCCAGAAAGGCAATAGTGTAGCAAGGCCAGAAAACCAGAAAAGCAGGAATAATCACATTCTGTTGACACTTAAAGAGTTAATTACCTGTACCACACCTAAAATATTGAAACATATATATTTATTTTTATATATATATAATCTATTTTTATATATATATAGTCTCCCTTGCCCAATATACAAACAAAACCACTTAACCCACAAATTCACATCAAAAGTGTCCTCCCATACAGAACACTCAATTATATTCAATTTATAGCCGTAATCCACCTGTGTGGCTCTGTTAATGTTAGTTCTTAGAGCTGTTTTTCCTACCTCTTAAGAAAATGAGATTGTTTTTTAATTGAGAAATAGTCTCACTGGGGAATGGCAAACCCAGAGTTATATCCCCTGGAGGTTTCAAAGCATGCAATAAAATCACCAGCAGTGTGAGCTGTGTAAATGTGGAGTAACTTCACCGCTAATCCCAGCCTTTTTGAGCACATTGGTGTACCTACACTTGCAACTCCCAGCTGAGGCACCTTTGAGCAGAACAGCTACAAATGCATCAGAAAAGATATGGGTGACTTTAGAAGGAGAAAGGATGGACAGTCCAAGAGAAGAGATGAAGGATGCCTGTGCGCAGGGGCCAGGTTCTCACTCTTCTGCAAAGGGGAAATCTTCACTTGCCCTTTTCAGCCACTCGTCGCAAATTGTCAGCAAGTGACTCATGCTCTTCAGCCCAATTATTACTTCCAGTGAGGGGCCCCTCATTTTGGCGATCCCATGTTTGAGAAGATGACCTTTGTCTGTTGCACTCAGACCTTGCCTCCTGGCCTAGACTGCAACTGCCAGCAAACTGTGTTGGACTGGGCTTAAATTTGGTGCAATGTCTCATCAGTAACTTTGCTGCAGTTGTTTTCACTTCACGTTAGTTGCCACCTGCTTGTCGGGCTTTCAGCACAACTGTCCCATTGTGTCCAGTGCATCCCCATGTCCAGGGCATCCTTGTGCCCAACACATCCTCCCCTAGCATTAGTCTGTCCACCAAGCCCCTGACAGTCTAAGCAAGAACACTTGCTGGTAACATTCTCTTCCTCATACTACCAGAAGAAGAGAAAAGATAGAAAGGGTGAGAGAAGGGTGCCTGGTGCCACTGTGACCTGTGATGGCATCAACAGGCTCACAGAGCCTCATAAGACACCCAGAGCCAGCATCCCTGCTTACCCACAGACACTTTTGCGTCCCTCAGGCTCCTGGTTATCCTTCTGTACACAACATCATGGCTAATGTGTGTCTCGTTTCTTGTTCATTACCAGGCTGCCTTGCAAATGCTTTTTCTTACGTTCCCATTTTCCAGGTCTTCTTCTAACATCCCTGCCTCCAGGCAGCCCTGTAGACCTCACCCAGAAACTGTCTAGACAAATTCAGAAAAGCTTGGAAAGTACTTGGATGGTACCACAAGAGGTTAGGCAGGAAAGTTAATCAGGAAATTGCTGCCCATTTCCTCCACAGCACAGTTTGAATCACGGATTGTAAATAAAGCATGAGACGCACTCTGAATAATGAAGAGAAATAATGAAAAGTATGAAGTGGCTGATCATGAGATCACAATTTATTTTGGATGGTGAATGTAGGAGAAGTTCCCAGGGAAAAATTAGTATGCAAGTACGTAGGTACAAGATGAAAGATGGTATCGTAATACATATGAAAATGGGAATCAAATGAATATTGCCCAGACAATCCTAAGTCTAACCATTCTTATATTCCAAGAGCTTAATTTTGCTGTTTTAAAATCCTCTTACATTCAGAGGATCAAGGCCTTATTTTGTTAATCGCTTATATGGAAATGCTCCCAATGTGGAAAAGGAATTTGGTGACCAATAAAAAAAGCATGTCATGTTTTTGTCATTTCATTGAGGTTTGACTCGTCTGTATATTGAATTGTGGGATTTCAGTAATTTCTTTACTTAAGATATAAAGAGCTTTGCTGAGAAAGAAAAAAACATCCCAGAAAAAAATCTAGTCACATAAAGACTGTTCTTTACTTTTGGTATATTCAGCATTTTTTTTCCTGAGTAAAGTTCACAGAACACTTGCATGAATAAAGTAATTTTTTTGTTTAATTGGATTGAGCCTGGAGAGAGAGGAAACCAAATAAATCTTTAAGTGGGGGCAGGGAGGGAGGGGAAAAATTCTTCAAGGCAAAGTGAGAAATAGGTAACACTCTCATAGAAATTTCCCACAGCAGAGTATTATTTAATGTTGGGTTATTCTTCTGGACTCACAGATCTAAAGGCAGAAAGTTCCCAATCTCATTCATGACACAGTTCATAGGATTTAATCCAGCTGGTCCTGCTTTAGGACCATACCTGAAAATGCTGGGATTATCACAGGCACACGTTGCTCCAGCTGTCCTGAGTGGTAGGATGAAGAGGATCCTGGAGCAGGCAACAAGATTTCTGTGTTGTTCCACCAGCTTGGATTCATCCTATATCACCACCAGAGGTTTCTTATTTGAGTTGTTCATCAGCAGTGAGTTCAGCACAGACAGAATCCCATCTAGGTTTGGAGGCTCTGGGAGCTGATGGAAGACTCAGGGTGCCCCATTATGAGTACCTGCTGACTTCAGCACAGTGCTCAGTGCTGGAACGCAGCTGGACACACTTCAATCCCTTGCGCCTTCCTTAGAATTAGAGGCCCCACCCCAGCTGAAGGCAGCCTAACTACCAGCGTCTTTACCTGCCCTCAGGATAGCTTTGACAAAGGTGCCCTGAGAATAGTTTGGGATGAAACACCAGTGGTTCAAGCTGCAGTAAGTACTACAGTTCCAGGCACATTTTTACATGGCGTCCTGGGCTCTAGTCTGCCATTATTTTATTGCTAGTGGTGTACAAATCGGCTGCATTAAGACTAGCTCCACTCTGCTTGTGATGGCTGCAATCACAGTCCAGTAGCTTGAGTAGCTTTGCAGTGATCCCTTTTGCTCCTTTAGGTTACCAATGAAAAGGAATAGCTGTCTGCTCTGAGTAGCCTTTCTCCCTGATGTCCCACAGCTCAACCTCCTCCAGATACACTGAGGAGAGATAGAAAATGGCAGCCCAGAGTGTAGATGTTAAGGATCTCCACACTCCTTAATTCTGTCTGGCAATTCATTTCAGGGCTATTGACTTCTGCAGAGATTTAACTTCAGTGTCAACATAAGGGTTGGGTGAAAGAAACATTCACATTGGTGTGCTCCTTTATAGCCCTGGGAAAGGAGGCAAGACTCTTTAATGACAACAAAGTGCCATGACAGTGTGGGCAAACCCTGTCAGTCAGCAGGCAGCTCTTGGCTCTGAATGGAGCAGGGAACTGAGTGTGACACTGACTCTTGCTTGAGTGCTCTGCATCTTTCAGTTACTACCCATGAAGGAGATGGTAGGTCTTGCAGACTGGTGTCCTCATTGCAACGATCAGAAACTGCCAGCGTGCATGTCATGTTGGTAATCCTGGGAGAGAAATCAGAAATTCAGCTGGAATGAAAACCACTCACCTTCACAAGGATGGATCTTCCAGAGCAGGACGGAAACACACCAACAGCATGCTGTGATTTGACACAGCAAGCACAGCTACTGCCCAGGCTGGGTGTGAACGGTGGCTGAAGAGGGAGTAAGGATGCAGACTTGTTAATCCAGCACAACTCACAAGCACTACAAAAATAGGACATATCTTATTTACAAATGAGATGTTATTTTTGGTATCAGGGAGAAAGGAAGTGTGGAAGGCTGCGACACTGTTGTTCACACTTGTTCATTTGCCCAGGCTTCCCCCAGAGAGACCAGCAGAGAGCATAGTCTTGTGAAGGATGCTTGCAGTAGGAGAGCCAGTTTACACAATTTGCTTATGGAAAGAAGACCTTCAGTGGCACTCAGTGCAGCATAAAACATGTTGTTCTTCAGTATGGGGTGAGCTATCTCAGGCAAATGCTACCTATTGAACAAGGAGATGAAGAGGACCAGATGGAAAGATGAATTTCCTTTTCTAGGATCCAAGAGAGTGGGCTGATGCTGTTGCAAGCAGAGATGAAGGCTGAGTTGGAGAGTGAGTTTCTGGCTGCAGATCTAAAACTTGTTGGGTGGAGGGGGAGAAAAGCGCTGGCCCAAATGTTCACAGAGAAACTGTAGGATGAAGGAAACTAAAGGTACTTTTAAGTGTAGCTCTGACCTTCAGCACAGTAACACCTGCCTTTCATCTGTGTCTTTCTTAAGTCAAGACATTTGTGCCTTAAAAAAACATGGATGGGAACACACTACTCCACAATACAACGAGAGGATGGTATTCTCTTATTGACTGTGGAAGTACAGCTGCCAGAACATCTCCCTGCCTGCACTCAGGCCCATCCCCCTGACCAAGTCTGTCCCTCAGGTGGGGATAGTCACAGCTTATAGCTGCACCACTCTTTTATTTGCCTGTGATGCCCTGTTTCCCACTGTCCCTGTCCCTCTCTCCTCCCATACACCAGATCTTCCAACCCTGTCCAAAAACCCTGGTCCACCACTGACTGCTCCTTGCCCCTGTACCTCCCTGATATGAGTGCACCCTTGAAATCTTTCCTCACCAGCTCCTATGATTCCACAGGGTCATTCCTATCATTCCTCCCTTGCTGAGAAGCATTTCAATCCAAACTCTCCATGATGGATCATGTGTCCATGTTACCTGCTAGTCAGCACTGACACGGGATGGTCTGCTCCCCTTCCCCTCTCCCAAGATAGCCACATTTCAGAGGCAGCTGTACAGCTTTTTATAGATGAGACTTAATGTCATTTGATGGACCTCAGTGCTATTTTTGTGCCAAGTTAGAACAGGCTTAGTATTCTGTGTGTGTGAGTGTTTCACCCAAGACTAGCTGCTGAAATATAAATACCACTCAACCAAAGTTATTTAGAACTTCAGTTAGATCGACCTGATCTGAGCCAATTATTTTCCCCGACAGAATTAATTAGACTGCATATAAAGTGAGTGAGATGTGAAAGACAGGTCTGCAGAATTACTTATTCCATTAACTGTTGGTTTGGAAAAAAAGAGGCTCTGTCCTTGACTTGGCTTTGCCATGTCCTCATCAAGAAGAAGGGAATCAGGGTTTTCACATGGGAAGCTGCTCTACTGGTGAGCACAGTTCACTTGGTGTTATTTTGCATCAACAAGCTCCCTGCTCTCTTATATTCATAATGATAAGGGCAGGCTGTGTAAATGCTGTAGCAGAATCCAAACTCCCTCCCTGCTCAGAACAACTGTTGCTCAGACCTCCTCTGTGTAACTAATTTATTGCCAAAGAGAGTAAAATGTAAATAGTTTGCAGCAGGTACGCGAGCAGGCGTTTCTTCACCGAGTATTACTTGGAGAAGAGCCAATCAGTGCTGGTACACAGAGCTGAGGGTAGGAGCTTTTCAAGCATGAGAGAAAAGTAGGACTGGTTTCAAAAGTAATGATTATTTTATGGGAATGACTCCAGCAAGGTGGGGAGGGACTGAGAAACTAATTTTTTCGAGCTCAGAACTCACACTCGAGTTTCTTTTGGGGCTCTTCAGTGCTCAAAAAACAGTGAGAGCAGTTCTGCAGCTCCAGTCCCATGTGAACACTGGATTCTGGGGTGACATATATCCCAGTACTTTAGTACAGGCAAAATCTATTTTTCTTCAAACACAGACCATGAGAAAAATGTGTAACTGAGACATAGGGCTAGGACCAGCTTCCTGCCCTTTGCACGGGGAGAAGAGTTCACACTATCCCACTGAGCCTCCCTGTGCCTGTGCCACAGGTTTTCCAGTACAGCAGCTTTCACACAGTAACAGAGGTCCGGTTGCACCCAGGCCTGTAGGTACTGGGGAACCATCCCTAGCCCCAAGAACCAGCAGTTTACGCTTCACAGCCAGTAAACTCTGGCCCTCTACTTTCACTATCCTCTCTGACAAAATCTACCAGGGCTCTTCCTGTGTAAATCACCACCCCTGGTGTTACAATTGGACAGGGAGATTGTTCCTAGCGGCAGAAAATTTGCTTGCATCCTCTTCTTTTCCAAGACCGGCTTCTCCCCAATCTCAGAGCCTAGGTGTCCAGCCTTGTTGGAAGGGGGCATGGTAAGTTGGCGAAGGCAACACCACATCCTCACAGCTTCACCACAGATGCAGTTCCATCCCATTGTGATTATTCCTCCACTCTTTGTATGTAACTCCTCATGGGCAGGGCAATATGAACAAAGAGGTGACCTACAGAGCATCTGAAAGTTGCAAAACGTATTGCCCATAACCCTACAACACCGGACTGCAAGGCAGTTCATTCCACAGCACAGGATTGCCACTGCCACCTCTGCCAGGGACAGACAGAGCTTAGAACTCTGCTGTGGTACAGTAGAAATGAAACATATTAGTTCCTATTTTGTGAGGTTATTTTAAGCACCATTATCCTGCCTCCTGAAACACAGTAATGCTTTGCAGTTAGCTGTGCTTTGAAGAGGAGGAAGGAACTACAGTCTCCCAAAATCTCTCCCTCATTTCATAGCCTGGCTTGAGAAGTAGATCAAAGCGATCTTGAGAGGTGTTTGACTCCATCCCCTGCACCCTCTCATCTGCTCTGGAAAGCTTTCAGTGAAGGCAATTCTGCAATATCCTTCCTTCCCCCCATACCCAGGGCTTACAGCTCTTCTACAGGCTGTAGGATATTACAGGAGATTACATCTAATCTAAGGGTATATTGCTGTATATTAAGCTAATTATTCCTCATCCTACCTGTAGGAGACAAGGAGGAAAGCAAAAACCAGCTCCATATGTATTGAAAGCTTTGTTATTCCCCTCAGTCATCTACTTTCTAGACGAAACCAAACCCACTTACCTTACGCCTTCTGAAACTTATCCCTTTTTTTGCTGCTTTGCCCAGATTGTCTCTGACATGATATCCAAATCTGGACACATTGCACCAGGTGGGATCTCAGCAGCACTGGGTGAACTGTCATAAGTAGCTCTCATACTGTCTGCCTGCTAACACCTCCTACAAAAAGATTCACCTTTCTCAAAACACTAACATATTATTGGCTTGCTCAGTTTGCAGTATGCCAAAACCCCAGCTCCAGTTCTTCCATACTGCTCTCTCAGCACTTATTATGCAATCTGTTTTTTATGCATTTGATTTCAGCGTGTAATACTTTCAACTTATCTCAAAATAATTCCATCTCACTGGGTCCAGATATTTCTCCAGCTCATCAAGATCACTTTTTCTTATTACGTCCTCTAATCTCATTACAGCTCTTTCCCAGCTGGATTTCTGCTGCACATAAAGTCCTTTCCATCATCCACCCTGATAAGGAAGACAGTGAACAGAAATAATCCCAAGGAAAAATTCCCTTGCAGAATCCAACTTGAAATGCCTTCTCATTCTGACAAAAGACAATTGCAAAGCAGTCAGTACATTTTTCAACCACTTGAATGAGACTTCATGGTAATTTCTTTTTTAACAAAGATTCACCCAAACCCAGCACTGAATACTTCAAACACCTCTTCATGTTTTATTTTCTCTCTCTGTCCATTAAGTAATGGAGTTGCAACTCCTTTTGTCTTACTCCTGCTCCTCAAACCTTTAGAAGAATCGTTTATGTTGCCTTCCTGCCTTGTTATTTGTGTTGGTTTGTTTTTTTGGTGTTTTTTTTGGATTTCAAGTAATGACAGGTTCCTGATGCAGCTATATAGGGTTTACTGCAGATTCTATTGCTTGTCTGCACTGCTTTGCTTGTAACACAGCCACTAGCTTGTTGCACTTCTTCACTTAGGATTTCTTCCCAAGAGACTTTGCCGAACTGCACTCTGAATTTGCTGAAGTCTGCTTCTTTTTTAAGACCAGATTTTCATCCTGTCACACTTAGACCCTGAAATAGCCAGTGATTTGTTCTTTATCCCCAGTTTCAGTGGAAGATGAAATAAGACACAGAGAATGTCCAATTCTCATTTCATAAATTGATCCCCTCCAGGGCAGAGATGGATGGGCAGGATGATCTGAATACTGCTGCTCTCTTTTCTGTGCTTGACCTGTAAGAAAAGCACTTTGACTTTCTGAGTCATAAACCTAAAGGACTTTGTGAGTACAACAAAGAAAGGGGGGAGGAAATCCTGCCAATCAAGGCAGGGAGTCTTAACTGACATATGAGAGAGTAATGTTTTAATTTGTTCCTTGAGAGATGGACATGACTAGCAGCAATTTAGGATTACCAGATAACTTGTGCAGCTGTCAGTATGGACAGAGCATAATTTAGTATAACCAAATCTGCTATCAAGGGAAAAGAAGTTGAATTAATCTAGTGGGATCGGAAATTATCTACAGACTACAACAATAAATGTGAAACATTTATTCTAACGTAGTGTGGTAGTTTAAATTTTAGGTTTGGGTAGGTTTGTTGGTTTTTTTAGGCCTTCCTGGGAAATGAGTCAGGGGACATACGTTGACAGATCAGAGGTATTCCCTACTATCTCACATCACGTGGGATATAAGAGTGAGGGAGGAATAGCTGGGACACACCGTCTTCGGGCACTCTTCCTTCGGTCAGCCTCTTTGGTGCAGTCTCTTCTCTGCCGGGTCAGTCTCTTGTTGGGCAGGTGGTGTGGGAGAAGGATCACAGCTCGGGGCTGGGCGCTTCTGTATTTGGGTAATATAGTGCCTTGTCTGTCTTCCTTGGGTGTATATACAGTACCTACATAGTACCATTTGAGTTACCTCTCTTTCCCTGTATTTGCCTGGTATTCGTGTTGTATGCATATAGTGCTAAGTTCCCTTTTCCTCCTCTTTAAATGAATAAATATATATATATATCTGTTTCCCTTATGGTCTGAAGCCTTTAAATTTTCTCTTCCTCCCCTTGGCTTTTCGCCATTTTTCTCCCCTTTGCAGGGGTTCGGGGGGGAAACCTGTGCTGGTCCTGGGAAGCTCTGCACGGTGTTGCCTTGGTTTTGTTTTGCCCAGGTCCCTTTGTCTCACTTTTCATATGAGTGCCCTTAGAGGAAGAGGCACATACTTTTTGGCGCCTCATAACATATCACTGTCATTGTGATGGATGAAAGTAGCTCTTGGTTAGAGATTTCAGGGGAATAAGGGAATGTTGACTTTTTAATTTTCTTAATAAATAAGGGTTAAATACTGCAAGAAGAGCTTGAGAAATATTTCAAAACCTAATTATACTATTTTATCAACTTATAGTGGAAGAATCACATATGTGACTTTCTCAGGAACGCTGGCAATGAGCCACATCACAAAATTACTTCTTCGCACATACACCAAGAAGAGACCAAGTGCATTTATGATACATATATTTATTCTTCCTAGACACTACAGCCACTGCTCAAGTGAGGATCATAAGCCTTACCCTGAAAGCTGTTGAGTACCTACTAATAACTTTAACAAAATTCATGGAGAAAAAAAGATGGTCAGTGACATGTTTCCTGGAAATTTTGAGAACCACTTAGTCACCTGAATGCCTTTATAAACCTAGACCTCTTTCTCCCTTTCTGTAGCACCAAGCTTTTTTTCAGACAAGGGTCTCAAACATCTGATCAGAGAAAAGCTGTTCCACTTTGGAGATGATTTCAGTAAGTGGAAATGTGATCTCCTCCAGATTTGTAAATTGCTGCTTCAGAGCACCTTGAGCAAAACTATCAGCTGAGCTACAAAAGGTTTGTCAGGGCTTTTCAAAGCAGCTGTACTAATTTGGAGTAAGGAGTAATCTGGCTTTCTGAAGTAATTGCTTTCCTATTCTCTCTCCCTGTCTCTTTTTCAGGGGCCAGATTTGCAAGCAGCTTGGCCTGTTTCTCATTTTCATGCCAAATTGCTCCTTCAGGTTCATCCCCTCCTCCAGGCTGAGAGAGGAGTATGTGGAGGAAACTGTCAGGCTGATGTTTCCTGACAGCCCTACAAAGCGTTACTGCTTTCGAAGGAAAATAAAGCCCAGGCAGACGCCGGTCAACCAAAAGCCCTGCCTCAGGATGCTGCCTGCCCAAACAACAGGGCAGAGCAAAACTGGATCCACCAGCAGCCTGACGATTCCTCGAACAGCACAGGCTTACCCAGAGCAACACGGGAGAGAGGGAATGGCAAAACCTTTGGCCAGACCCAAACCACTTGGTGTGGCTGGGGTTAGGAGGCAGCAAGCCATTCCTTCAGCCCAGCTCCTCAGGCCTGCCCAGAGAGAGCCAGCAAGTGGACAGGAGCATGAGCTGATTTGGGCTGGTCCAAGCATTCCCTTGGCTCTACTTGCAGCTGGAGCGTGCTCAGTCACCAGTCCTGCTAAACTGACTGCCAGCCACGCGCTGCCAACATTTGATTTATAATATAGACAAGGCCACATACACTGAGAATGCACACCGTGAGCTACAGCTCTATATTTAGATGACATTCGCAGTGGGTTAGTCTGAGGGCAAGCACCCTAGAGAGGTTGTCAACCCGTAAGATCAGAAGTGAAGTTACAGTCATGCGTGTGCTTTCAGGCTGTGGTGAGTGTAAAGATTTTACCTCACCTTCCTTTTGCCTCAGACTAAGGGCATGGATGTGGAGTATCACCCTAACGTAGCTGGCAGGCTTTAGATTGACTCTCCAACTGGTTTCTGATAGGATGCTGATTTGCCCTTTTCCTCTGGTCCTTGGGTTTGATGCTTGCTCATCTTGTAGAGTAATTTGCATTTTGTTATATGATTCCAAGAAAGAATAATAACATTTTACATGTGTAGAAGGCTATAAAGTGCACGAGGGAAAGGGGAAGTACACCCTTGTCTTTTGAAAGACTATCAAAAAACCAGAGGGAAATTTGGACTTGAGCCAAAGGATATGCCCTCATTTTGACTATAAAATGCGAACAGAATTGTATTAAAAAGCATAATTATGGAAGCAAAAAGCATTAGCTAAGGTTGTGTTGCTAAATATTCAAAATCACCTTCTGCACAAAATCTTACCCCTTCAAAAATCCTCGGAAATTAAGGTAATGTATTCATTACAGTACTCAAAAGATTTCCATTTCAATTTATTTTCAAGGTTGAGAGGTTCTGAATAGGACTCCTGGGGAAAAGGGCAACTTTACTATTAAAAAGATAGGACTTTACTGCCTAAAAGTTATTTTCAAACACGGACTAATTTAGCCACAGAATAACACAGTAGCACAGTGTTATTTAGGATAGCTGTGATTCCCTTGCAATTCCCATTCCTCAGGGGGAATTTGAAGCCCAGGTGTTGAATACTTTCTTCAAAGTAACAGTCAAGGGAAGGCAGGCCTTACACAGGATTCCTGTACTTCAAGTATGAGCATGTTATAAATACCCCCCACAGGTTATTAGGAACTTTCCTAAATACCTCTTATACAGTGAGAACAATCCTAATACTGCTTTCTGATAGTGAAAGGGTGAATAACTCTCTCAGGGGAAGGAAAAACAGTTTCTTCATGTCTCATGTGGACTATTTTGACTGTAGTGGTTTTATTTATTTTATCCACATTAAGGAAAATAGGCAGCTGCCCAAAAGCTGTAGATGACCTAAGAATTCACTTGACTGTCTGCTTGCCTTCCACTCTTGGAGATGACTCATCCTAGCTCCTGAGCAGGGGTTTCTGCACAATAAACTATGTCTCCTCCTGGGTCTTTGAATCTAGAATTCAAAACTGGAGGGAGACCATGGCCCCAGTCGCAGTTCTGTGATGAGAAAATTTTGTGGACTGCAGCTGTGGAAGCTGCTGGCTCAGTCCCCTCTTCACTAGACAATGTGGAAGACTCAGTCAAAGTCAGAGTTTGTCCAAGAATTACACTATAGCTGAGTTTTGAGAACAAAATCAACCTAAAGACAGGTAAACTTTGCTTTCCTTCAAAACAAGACCTGCCATTTTAGGTCAAGACGAAGTTGTGGGACATGTATGAATGTGGCTTCACCACATAACCCTCTAGTCGAGGTGAGCCAACTGTGTCAGTTCAACTATTATTACGTGAAGCTGAGGAGGCAAAATGACCAAGAGACACGGAACCAATCTTTAAGAATAAAGAACACTTGTGCCAGTCACTGTCACTAGGGAACACACTCTGTAGTAATGGGCCTTTTCCAGGAACAGGGAGGAGTTTTGTATGGAAGGCCCAGATAAAATCTTGTTGTTGATGGATCTGAAACCCAAACAGTGGAGGGTCTTGGTCTGAGCCAAGGTGATGTCTTGCATAATCTTATTTATGGAAAGAGAGAAAGGGGTTTTCCATCAGCTCCTAGGGTTTAAGGTTGGAACGAACTCTTCCAGCTGAACCTCCTGCACATCTTAGTCTACGGATTCTGCCAAGTTCCTTTCTGCTGATCCTGACCATGTATATCTGACAGTGTGGACTGTGTCCAGGTATGGTTTCAGTTGACCTGAGGATAGAAGGATACTGTCTGGACAGGTCAGATAAAAGGGTAATTTCTTTGTTTCTTACCAGTTTGCCAGAGGTAAAAGGTAGGAATAATGTTCATGGCCTAAATCTGCAGATTCCCTAGCCTCTGAAATAAAAGTCTACTAAGAAAATTAGTATAAACAAGCAGGACTGGAACATATTGAATTGTGTTTCCTCAGGCATTATTCTTTAGTCTGATACAATCTGATTTTATGAGTCACTGCCACTTCCATTGTTCAAACAAAGGGTCAAATAGAGCATTTGTAGAAGTGGATGCAATTCAAATGGCTTCACTAAGGTGAAACCTGCCTACACCAGACTTGGATTTGACTCAGTGCACTCAGTATTGATCAGTGTACAAAGAGAACACTCATCAACATTAAATTTGTGGGTGCCTCATCCCTGGAAGTGTTCAAGGCCAGGTTGGACAGGGCTTCGAGCAACCTGGTCTAGTGGAAGGTTTTCTGCCTGTGGTAGCATGGGATGGAACTAGATTATCCTTAAGGCTCCTTCCAGCCCAAGCCATTTGATGATCCTATGATTCTATGAAATTGTTCTGTCAGACCTATGATGAGCACTCAATCAAAGTTGTACATGCTAAAAAAATCTGTTGAAAGAATGTTCCCTACAGGTAGACAGTGCATTAATGAAATAAAGTATTTTCCTCATATTGTGCCCATGGAGAAATCAATGACTGAAGGAATGAGAGAAGAAAAGGATCTCTACCTTCTGCAGTCTCAGAGTACTGTGCTATTTTTGCCTCTTGAAATCTAATTTCCATGAAACATTTCTGCAGAGTGCATATTTTCTAAACACGAATTCCTTAGCAGCCTTGCTAATATAAATGCTGTAATTCCAGAATAAAGAGACAGTGCCCTGATCCAAAGGCCTTTGACTGGGAAAGGCTGTGTTTCAAAGGGATCCTATCACTCATGCCATGGCATTGTAAGTAACCACTGTCCAAGTCAGACTGACAGAGGGAGGATTAAACTCCCTGAAGGTAGGTGATGGGGAGGGTGTATGTTAACTCCAGTGGTATAGGCTTAGTTCATGCCCAGAATACAAACACAACTCCACTTTGATTTTTTTTGTCCCCTGCTGGCTCATGCTGATGCCAGATTCTGGTGTAACATCATGAACAGCATTTGCTTGCAGTCGGTTTCAGTCAGGGGAGTTAACAATAATACTAATGTAGCTTGCAAGGTGTTCGTAGAATTATGTATATGCTTCAAGCAGTGCCACTTGAATGCTCCCTGCTTCTTGGACTCCCCTTCAATACCCTTTTTATCCCATCTGCACCACTCTCCCACCTCTTCTGCCACCCAACAGATATAAGAAAAACACTTGGGCTTTTCCCAATCAACCTCATGTTCAAAACAGAAGAACAAGTGCTTCAGATTGGCACACTGTGACAGCATCAGACGTACTGAAACATCTACCTGAATACACTGAGAACACTACCCCTGGGCATGGGCTGCAGGTGAAATTCTGCCCCTGAGAAGTGGGACACAGGCTCAATGCCTCCTCCTGAGACCACCACAACAGTGGCACCCCCTCAGCAGGAGCTCTCTGGCTGCTGCTGCTGTGGGCAAAGCTGCCTCCCACCCCAGCATATCTGTGGAGTGAGCTGGCTCACAGATACCCTGGCTTTGTCCCAGGAGGATTGCTGCTTGTTATCTTCAGTGAAGAACAAAATCCCCAGGGGTTTTATCATTCAAGAGCTGCATAAAGGACCCTGTTTCTAGAACTTCTTTCTGGGGGACTGGAACTCATGGTCCTGTCCCACATCACCAGCCTGTGGTGCCATCCCGTGCCTTCTGCTTTGGCAACAGAGGAGAAGTCAGTACAGGGGGACTGGTGTGTGCCTGAGAAATCGTCTGCTCTTCACCCCATCATCTGTCAGTGTTTTAATGCAGCACTCCTACACCTACACAAGGTTTAGGCTTGTCAGCATCAGCCAGTCTTCTCCCCACATGGCCTTCTTCTGGCAAGCATAATATGACAAGGGGTATTAAAGAGGCGCCAATTTCCACAGCAGGCAGGTGAGACAGTCCTCAGTCATGTCTCAGTCTGATGAGCCAAAGGAAAGAGAAAGAAAAGTCTTCTCCACTGATACTGCAAGAGTGAGAAGAAAACAGAATTTGGTGGTGTGTGTCTATGAAATTGATATTACCCCCAGCATGAGCAGACAATGCTCAGGGCCCTGCGAGTTTCTTCCATTCTTAGGGGAAGCGTTGTCAGTCTTCCGTGTCTTGATGGATCCCTCGTCATTGACTAAGGCCACAAAAGTGTCTGGTTCTCATGGACACTGTAAACCTCAAACAACAGAATGTACTCTGCCCACAACCTTGACTTGACAAGTCCCCCATCTCTGGAATTTCTTTCAGTGTCAGACTCCCAACACCTTTTCAAGTAACGCTGAAGACTTCCTCAGCCGCCTCCACTCCCAGTTTCCATGGGCTTCCTGCTCTCCTCTCCCAACACGCAAAATCTCCTTGCCCACACTGTGCCTTTAGCATGCCCCCCATTTTGGGCAGTGAATGACCACTCTTAGTCCAGCTCTTTGTCTATGAAGAGGTCTTACCCTCTCCATAAAGCTCTTGCAAGAAACATCTTATGCTTGTAAAGCCAGAAGAAAGTGTGAAATATCACATATATTGACTTAATGCCTCAGAGGCTCATTTACAGACCTACTGCAAGAGAGCAGTGCTAATCTAGACATACACTAGCATCACAACTGTCATCATGGGTTATAAAGTGCTGAACTCTGCAAACACAGCAGTTTTCTCTCTCTCCTTGAAGTATAAACCAACAGCCTCTGCACAGAATGAACTCCAAGGTAGTGTGCATGGCTGTACCCCAGAGCAATGCCTGTTTTTTCCTTCAGGTCAGGGAAGAGAAGACATGTGATAAAGGGATTTAACCATTCGGATTCCTCTGGCCAGTGTGGCATGTCCTCAGAAACACCCTCCTGACGGGCTGTGCCAGCAATGTCCTACCTGTTTCCACATCACTTGCATCCAGGATGAGTCACCAGGCCCTTTGCAGGCATGTTTCCACTCTGTCAGCCAGCCATGGCTCAGGTCCTCATTGGCACAGAACATTCCCAGATTCACAAACAACCCTCAGAATGCAACACTCCTTCCTCTCTTCGGGAACAAATAACTCAATGTGTGGGTTCAAAGTGGGGCATTTGAAGGCTCTTCAGTGGCTCTGCACAAGGCAGGAGTAAGCCTAGAGGCTACAGCACACAAGTGGGATGGTGCAGTGAGTTTTGTGCTCAGACGGTTGCCTTGCTACTCTCTGGAATGTCCCTGTCTCCACAGCAGATATCTCAGGCGGCCCTGAGGTGAGTCCTAGGCTGCCAGAGTCTGCGCACCAAAGTATGTGCCAGAGTGTAAATTGGCGCCAGGGAGCCTCCTTGGAGAGGGCTGCAGTGGAAGGTGGAAGAGGAAACCAGATGTCCAGAGGACATTGTCCTCACTTACATGTAGGAGATCTCATTGAGAGCAAAACCAAAGTGATAGCAAGGTTCAAGTGAAACACTCAAGACAACATTTCTAAAATCTTCATGTGCTGTGCTTTCACACTTCAGTTTCTTACAATCCCATTTAGAGACATCAGTTGTAAAAGGGTAGGGGATGGCTGTTGGAAAATGGGATTTTTGGATTTCCATGAACTCTCAAAGCAATACTGCTCAATACAAACTCACAGCTTTCCGCCACTTAAAGTTGTATTAGAACGAAATCCAGTTGTCAGATGGACAAGCTGGTCTGAAAATACCCTCAAAACCAGAAACCAAACCCTCAGTCTTAAAACTACCCACAAAAGTACTTTTATTTTTTCTTTCATTGTTGTTTATCTCGCCTATTAACATTCTGCTGGTACCTTCAGTAGCATATGAACTGACCAAGTCCCTTCTTTTAAATCTCTGTGCAGAAACAAAAGAAATAGTCTTGCTCTTGGTAAATACAGCAGTGCAGGTGCTCCTTGCAGATAAGGTAATAAGGCAACTTCAAACATTAGTAAAATTTAGGAGGGCCATGGCTGAATTTTTAGTAGCTGAGTACCAGGAACAAGGCCTGGGATGTGAGTACATATTTAATATTTGTCCTCATTTAAACACAACATTACAGGTTCAGAGACAGGTTAAATGATGGGATTTCTCTTAAGAAAAGATGGCACTGAGGTTATGTTCAGGTCTATCAGACATGAGCATCCAGTTTATTTTGTGTTACAAGATCAAACAATATCAAAAGAGATGCCCATTTAGGGGGTAGCAGCCGAAATCCAGCAAGGGCAGGAGGCCACTAGGGAAACAGACTAATTTCTTAGAAGATATAAAAACGATTGCTCTGAATCACTGAACACTTCAGACAAGGAAATGAGCTGTGGCAGGGTACGGGCCCGCCACAGCCGCCAGTCAAATCACGCTCACTCAGCATGGAGAAGTAGCACCAAAACCACCCTGCTTCTCCATCCCACCTCCTCCCCACCAGATAAGACAAACCATAGTATCCTCAACCTCTCTGTCAGCACTTCATCCCATGCCTCAAGCACCAACAAGGTTTATTCCCACCCTGACTGTGGGTACTGCAACGGGGCAAGCCAGATCCCAGCCAGAGCCCTTCCAGTAACACCACTGTGGGTCTCCACAGGCAAAACTGTTCCATGTCCAAACACGGAAGACCACACAAACAGCTGGCAGGTCTTATCCCCCCAGCTGGGACCCAGACAGAGGCCAGGTTTGCAGAAATTATGTTGCTGTGGAAACCTAGCTTTCAAACCCCACATCCCCATTTCCCAGATCTGGCAGATGGTGGGGGGCAAAGAAGCTCATTGGGTGGTTTAAGGGATGTGAAAGTTTTGTGCAAAGACATCCTCTACAAAACATCCACCTCAGGGCAACCAGGAGGTTGTCCTATGAATGACAACAGTGCCTCCTGGTCTGATTCCTAAAAGCATGTGACCAGAAATTTTTTTAACTAATTAGCTACAAGTAAGAGTTCTACACTTGTGACAGTCCCGCACAATGAGTTATAGTTCTCCAGATCTTTTACGTGCTGCAGTTGAATTTCTTTTTTAATATCAAAGACTGCATTCTTTTTCACTGTAATATATTTTTAAGAGTGACAAGAGATCGATAAAAACATGTAATTTAAGGATCCATAAACCCCACATAATTTAGCTTCATATACCATGCTCTAATAAAACAAGACATACCAGTCAGGTGGTTTGCACGCAGGTATATACATCTATGTCTCTGGTTTGGCTTATGTTAGGCTTTGTGCTTATAAGCTCTGTCAGCTGTCTAACACTATATTAGGAAAATCAAAATGCAATTTAATGTGAGTTTCTATTCCTTGGGTTCAATTAAAAACAATTGCTTTCCCCCATTTTTTGCATGGGAAAGAGAGAGAAGACAGTGTTAATCACTCCCTATCCCTTGCATTTTTTGTGGGCATTTGTTGTAGTTAAACAAATGAGCAGTGTTTTTCCTCTATAGACCTGGATGACTGTGACAGATAGTCAGCAACCAGCTTCAATAATCAATATCTTTTGGATATTTAACATGATCTTGGCTGAAAAAGGGAAAGCTGTGAAGCAAAGAGCCTTGATGCCCTCAGTGGAGACCTCCTACCCTGTATAAAGGACAGATCCACCAGCTAGACAGACAGCTCTGAGCTGCCCAGATGCTGAACAGTGAGTCGGTGTGAAAAGTCAACCAGCCACACTAATATGTCCCTTGATTGCAGCCAATGTCACATCAGGCCAGTAGAAGAAGCCAGGAGAAAACTTTCCTTCTGCAAAAGTGAGTGGCAAGCTGCTGAATCACTCTGGCAGGCAGGAGTCAGCATGTCTAGGGGAAGTGAAAGTCAATGTCTCCTGGAGGGAATATTAATAATAAAAACCAAAGCAAGGGCATTCAGGACTCAAAAAGATCTTTACATTTAGTAAAAAAAAAAAACATTCCAAAAGTGACTCCATGCACAAATTAATATTTCAGGAACCATAAACCAATATTCATTTTATATTTATGAAACAACATTATTCATCTACTAGAGTTTCAAAGTATTTTACAGCCATGTGCTAATAAAGCATCTCATTTGCTGTGAAATGCAGCCCTCTTGTCATGAAAACTCAGTGGTCGACAGGACTATCTAGGGCACAGGGGAAAAAAGTAGCCATCAAGGGAATTTGAGAGAGCTCAGCACTGCTGCTCTTCCTTTTAAAGTCCTGGATGGGCCCATGCATTTGCAGGAGCTGGGGTGAGGGAGATAAGACAAGTGGAAAAAATAGGCATAGCAACACAGTTGAATAGAGATGGTTTAGACAAGTCAGACTGAAATCTGACTGGTCCAGTGTTTTTATATAAAGACATAATTCATGCAAGACAGTTTTGATTGTCCTTCCTCTCACTCATGTCATAGCAGGAACTAGCAAGGTCTGCCAGAAACAAACCACCTGGGACCCCCTCCTTGTGGGGGCTCATCCCCTCCTCAAAAGACAGAGGCTCCATTTTTGTTTCATTCCATCCCAGGCAGCCTTTTCCCAGCAGAGGAAAAGAGATGTAAAGTTAACCCTTTGTTTACTGGGGACATTCATTATTCACCAGCCCATATGTATATCCAATCATTCTGTAGATTGAATATATGTGAACAGTCATTGCAAATAGTAACAACCAGTAATACCCTTAAAAAGAAAACAGAATGCAACACCTCTTCCACCAAACTAAATAATCCTGTGTGCATAAATATTCTTGAAATACAGACTTTGTATCAGAAGCAATAGAAGCCGTGATATGGGATGTGCTTTGTTACAGTCTAATGTAGATTGAAACTCAAATAATGCACTCTCAGAGACAGTTACAGGCCCAAATCCAATTTTCCCCTCAAATAGAAGCACAATAAATAAAATAGGCATCAAAAACCATCTACATAACTCCAAGCAATGCCACGTGTTTGGTTCTCATGTGTTTAGAAATACATATGTACACACATGAATATGAATTTGTTTACTCAGGGATGGGTTTGCTTTTGGCCTCTCTATGAAGATTGAGTATTTCTAAATAAAGATCAGAAATCAGGAGTGAAGAGAAAGGGGGTGGGGGAAACCCTCCAATTTTCATTTGGAAAAAGTTCCTCCTTACTGATAGTTTTTAGAAAACTTGCTAGGAAAAAGATGAAAGAAAGGTTAGCTGCAGCTTACCTGGTGCAAATGCAAGCATAATTTAATTTGGTGGGAACGTGGCACCAAGGACTGTTGATTCAGAGCTTGACAACAATCAAAGTGGGCCACTGGAGGGTTTTCAGCTGAGATACGCAGTATTTTGCACAAGTCTTTCCAGCAGGGTATGGTACCACAGATAGAGCTTGTAGCTTCTTGAGAAAGACCTCAGAGGTTCATAGGACAGCATCTCAGGTGCTGGGTGTTAGCACTGTCTCACAAGAAGGGGGAAGCAGCCACAGCAGAAGGACTTGCCTTGGCAAAACCTCTCAGGCAGACCCTGCCAGTGCTGGGGTCAGTAACCTGCTCTCCCAAATCCCTCCTCCTTCAGTCTAAGTACTGCCATAGGCTTGCTGCCCCTCTCATTCTTGAAACCACTCCTTATTTTATGCTGTTTCTACTGTCTTTAGACATATACTCAACATGCACTTTCCAAAAACACATCCCCTAATGCCCCCGTGTATGCTGAAGTATCAATGAAGCGAGTGCTATATAAATGCTTGCTGAGTGCAGTGGACTATTTGGTGTAAAAGTATTTGAGACCAAAGGTGAGCTAGAAATACATCAGAGATGAAATCCAACGGAAGAGGCTAATTGAACAGAGTTTACCTGGGACTGTGCAAGCAGCAAAGGAGGATGACAATTGTATCTGTGCTTCCAGTAAGGTTATCTATTTAGCGGTACCATATTACCCTAGGAAATTTCCATTGGATACCCATGCCTCAACACTTCACATTGTTTCCAGTGTTTCCAGGAAAAATAGTAACTTTGATCACAATTAACATGCACAGTAAAACTTGTATGGATGAGAAAAAGGACTGTGAGTGGATCCTAGACCACCACAGTCTGCACACCAAAGAATGTGTCAGAGTGTAACTTGAACAGGGGCCTCCTTGGAGAGGACTGCATACTTTAGTGCCAGTTCCAGAACCTCTGGTAAATAGCAGGAACAAGTATTTTCCAGCCCATTGCTGTGACGCTTGTAACCTGGGTGCTTGTATTTGTCATGACACACACATAGACAGACACTTCCTGTAAGGTGGGTTTTTCAACTCAAACATGAAAATCTTTCAAAAGCAACCCACTGTCACTCTATTATAATAATGGTCTCTGCCAGTGAACCTAAGCCAAGGACTCTGGGGACAGTGAACACCTTAATGTTCTAGGAAAGTCATTTAACATCTGTCTCTTTCTATTTAAACCCTGCTGATCACCCCATGGATTTAATTTTCCCAGACTTAAAATGAGCCAACAATATCTACTTACCTGGTTTGTGAATAGTGATGTCTGCAGTAAAGGACTTGAAGACTGAAGTAATTAATGAGAAAGACCTTTCTGTCCATGACAGACTGCCATCTGTGTGAGGACGTAGTGTGAAGATTAAGTTGAGCAGTTGAGACATCTGATTTATACAGAAAACTGAGTCAACCACAGACATAACGCTGCTGCTGAAAGGCATGACAGGTCAGTGGGATGTCTCCTGTGCTGTGTGGGCCAAAAAGATGAAGTGGATGAGATGTGGTGGTGGAAACAGCCTCTCTCTGCAGCACCAGCACTGGGAGTTGGGAGACGACCTGATGCAGGGCAGGGCGTGCCATGTGGGAGAAGATTAGAAGTTTGAGTTGAAGGATGAGTCCCTCTCCTCTTTCAACACTGTTAAAGCTTACACCAACATGAAAATATCTCCATCACAGACTCCCTGGTAAAGGTGCAACACAAGCACCATAATTCAACCCCTAAGCATCTTTCTACCCATGGCTGCTCTCAGCTGATGCCTCGTGCAGGACAGAAGTCTCTTCTGTGTCTTCCAGGGTAAGGGGCAGGGAGCAGATCAGTGCTGTTCCCCTGACAATCACAAAACCAATTAAGAACTCTTCTTCAGTGCCACAACTCAGGCAAAACCAAGAGGTCACACTTCACTTTAACTATCTAATTGTCTTTATGATCCATGGCACTTTACCATCAATAAATACAGGAAGAAAACATTAGAAAGGACAGCTCTGACATATCCAAAGAGTACACCAGTTCCTTTGCTCTTCCCTCCCTTTGTTCAAGGTGTCACACCCTCTTTTAGAGCACAGAACCTCATACATCCTCATCCTCCACTGGCTAGAGCTGCTCCTGAACCTGGTCCACACAGCCACCAACACAGGCAACAGTCCACACCTCTGCTGGGCTCATTGAAATCTCCCCATCAAACACTTGGTAAGTTCAACTTGGTTAACTTGTGCCCCTTCAGAGGCACCCAGTACCACCTCCTGAGCATTTATATACCTTTCAGAAGAAGGAGACGGCTCCGTAGGATGAGCTTGGGTCACAGGTAGGTTTGGTATGTGACTGGTCACAGGCAGGGCCAGATGGCACCACAGAACTCAACGCAAACACAGATCCCTGCACAGACTTTCTGGTTATCCAAAAAATAATTACCATGTCCCTTTAGGATGTGCATACCGTGTGCCAGCCCAATTACAACACATGGAGTAGGAAGGGATGGTGCCATCAAACAGCAGCCAATAATGAAAATTAGCCGTGGGGGAAGCAGGGAGGGAGAGACCTTAACTCTTCCCTTTCTTTTTTTCCTTTCCCTATGTTTAGCTCCTTTCACTCTTTTGCCTTCAGCTTCTTTTCTTGTTTTTGCAATCACTGCACAATTATTTCAGTGGGTTTGGTTCTTGATGGATTCAGGCTTCTCTTTCTGCCAGGCAGGGGCAGAAATGCTCAAGGGCAGATGCACTGTCCCTTTCAAGCAGGTCACCCATGAAGGCAAGCTTCAGATGACCCACAAGCACTGACACAGCCCCATCTTGGAGCGTAATGCTCTTGTAAGGCTGCTTATGGTAACAGAAACTCAGCATTCACTATGAATAATCACAGGTTTTATTTATAGTGACAAAACGAGAGGGCCTTTTATGCAATATTGACTCAGGTTACCCAGGTCAATAGCAGCCAAGTCATAGTGACTCATACAGTGGAATTAAATATTTTAAACATAGCACAGTCATAATCTGAGCCTGACTTGCCTTCAGTAACTGCCTTGATCTTATTTTCCTCCTTCCCTCCCCAAAATAGACTAGAGAATTCAAACTATCCCATGCAATGCAGCACCCGATGATCAAAGACACTTCTTCTCTTGGAAGTTTTGCCTCATGATCTGTAGCAAACAGGACACAGTGCAGGATGCAGCTGTGGTGCCAGGACACCATTCTTGCAGGGTCATGTTGTTGCTGCTCTCACAGTAAGGTCACTTAAGGACCAAGGTGGCTGAATGATTCATGCAAGGTCATTGAGAAAACCAAAGAGAAGAGTGGGGGATGGAATTTTAAAGCTCTGAGTGCAAGGTCCCACCAGGGAATTGCCTGCCAGTTTTACAGTTCAGATGACTGAAGGAAAAGTAATGCTTACTGAAGCCTTTTGATCTCTCTTCACATGAATGAAGCACCCATGTGTCTGGTCCAGGCAGAGGTCCTGCTGTCCCAGAGTAGCTTTAAATAAGATGTGCTAAAGCATCCCCCACTGGAGGTGCAAGGTAAAAGGCCTACCCTAAAGTGAAGGCTGGAATAAAAGTATCAGAGAAACAGCACCATTTGGACTGGAGGACTTTCCTCCCCTGGGACCTGAGAGTTATGCTGTGAAAAGTTCAGACTAGTTGTCAGAGAGTATTTGAGTTCTCTATGTCAAAACCTATAAACCACTGTCTCCAGTTCCAGGAGGATCCACCTGGCCTTGCCCACTAGCTAGGAAGAGAGAAGAACCACTGCACAAATCTACCAGAAATTACAGAAAAGAAGGAATGTAATGGGGACACAGGTTTCTTTGTGATTATGAATTACCTTCTCTATAAGCTTTCATGAAATGACAAACTCTCATATTCTTTACCTTATGGGGTTAACTTTGGTTCTCCCTAATTACACGGACCCAAACCACAGGCCTGAAACAACTTATGAGTCAGGGCAAATTGGGAATGACCCTGCTGCCAGCCACAGTGCCTTCCTTGGCTGCTGGAAGGCAATTCAGACTCTGTTTGCCCTGCTTCGTTTTGGGGTATTGATTGACCCCTGTGCTGCCAGCACACCAACCATACTCTGGCACAGCATCCACTGAGACAGAAAGTTCAGTGGCTCTGTCAGCCCCAGGAGGTGATCTGTGCTCTGCAACTGGTTTTTAAAATGCCAATCAAAAAGCTTCTTGAGCCCATGCAGTATGCGAACTGCAACCGTTTTTCACGTTAACATATTTTCAGTGTGTCTTTTATTCTTCACCCCAGTAAAACTGACCAGAAGAAAAAATACACTGAGACTAAATTGCTCTGATTCAAGTCTTTCCCATTTGGAAGGGGCATTGTTGGAACAATGGATGTAATAAAGAGATGCTTGTTTACATGACTTTTCCATTAGCAGAGGAGAATTTGTGGGAGATATAAGCTTTTCCAGACATTCAATTAGAGCTGTTTAATGAAACATTGTAACTAAAGCATCAGGGTATAAAAGGGTGATTTACCACAGCTTATTGCTTAGTTAGAGGAAAACATTTTAAGTAAGTGTAAGAGATCAAGCCTGTGGTCTCTTTCTACACATTGCAGTATTTAACAGCACACACCATCTCTCCATTATTACCCAGACCGTAGTCACTATTTCCATGAGGTCCATGACAGCCCCACTAACTCTGCTCAGGGAAGGAAAGGCTTCACTCAGCGGTCTCTAGTTACAGGGCTAGGTCCTTCAAGGGCAGCAGCGTCCGTGTTGGTGAAGGCACCATTGCTACATGTCACGTAGAACCTTTGGCCTGAGCAGTGGAAGCTCTTTTACAGAAAAAAACAACAAATATTCAGCTAAAAACTGAAGTAATTTCCTCCCTATCCAGCAGAGCCACTTCTGCAGCAGGGAGGTGCAAAAGGATTATCCATTTACTCTGCAACCAAAACATGTTTACCTCGAAAGGAGCAATAACTCCCTACAGCTGTCCTAATGTGGCCAAAGTGGTATGAAAACAAAACTTTAATGTGGCCAAAGTGGTATGAAAACAAAACTTTGGTATAAGATTGAGCAGCAACATGTCACCCATCACCGGGGAACTCATCAAAGGGATTTATTGTGCTCTCCTCTGTCCAGCCAACCCTGTTTGGCTGCTGAGTAATGACAGCTCTTAGCATTTTTTTGCATCAGTATGGTACTGGGAAAAAACTCTCTCCTACAGCAACAGCAGTCATCTTACCAGGTGTGGACTGCGTTCGTTGTAGGGAAGGATTCATAAAAGAGGAGAGTTTGTAGTCCACCATATTGATAAACCTGTTGTCAACCCTGCACGCCCTAGAAGAGCTCACTACAAATGGAAACGAAGGTCAGAGTTGGTCAGGATGTTCCCCTAATTGTCCAGGTATCAGAAAACACTGATAGCCACCATGCTGCCAAGTGGAAGCAATGCTTGCTCTAAATCTGTTATTGATCCTTCATATAGCTTTTTCTAGTGTAATTAAGTCTCTAGAGAGGATAAGCGAGAAAAATAACTTCAGAAAGGAAAAGTATCAATAGCTGCAGCTGAGGTACTCAAGAGTCTTATGGATTCAGGGTGATGGAACAAGCACCATGAGCTTCCCTAGAAGGGAAATTATGTTTTTACATAAAAAGCCACATGGAACTCAGATTATAGTAATTGCCACTTCAAATCGAGTAATAAAAGGGATGAATGTGTGCCCAAGAGTTTAGCTTTTGGACATATTTTTTATTAATAACAAGTTCTTCTGGGGATATACTGGATACAGCAGCCCATGGCTGGCCCTGCTCTCCCTAGAAGGGCAGCGGTATTCTGCCCTAGCACTAACACGTTTCAGATTCTCCAATCAAAAGTTCTGGAGCCTTTTCAGTAGTTTCCTACTACTGGAACTCAATTCTAATAATGAGCTTGAACTGCATTATCACCAGGCTGAAAAGTGCACTTTTATTCTAAAATCCCCATCTCTTCCACACCAGCAGGCCAGCAACACTAATAGCTGCCATTAGCTAATAGCATTTGGAGTACCTTTATGGGTCAGCTGTGAGTTTGTGCATCACATCCTATGTGGCACAGCTAAAGAAGTTCCCTGCACACAAAATTAAGAAAAGAAAAAGAAGTGAAGGAGAAAACAACATTGGAGGGAAGCCAAATACAAAAAATACAAGTGATTACATGACACCAAGATGGCCAATGTAGTTCTCACAGTTTTGAAGGGCTTGGTGACACCACAGTTCTTACATTTGGCATTACAAAACTAGGAAATGCTGCCACAGGAAAAAATGCTAAATGTACTAAGATGTTCTCAGAGTAAATGTATGAATAGCTTGATTTGTCCTGATGGATGGATAGACATTGTCACAGTTCACTTCATCTGACAGAACTAAGGCTCATATAGAGTACAAATTGATTCAGAAAAGAGAAGAATGTCACATGTTGTTGCTGCTACATTTGATCTTAATAACTATGTACTATAAACAGATTTTGGTGCATGGCTGGTTACAAGGGAAGAAAGGAGGAGAAGCTCAGCAAGAATCAAAACCTCTTCTAGTCTGTTCCCCTTTGCACACCCTGAGCACTTTGAAGGATGGGAATAATCAAGTTAAATTTTGTCCTGTCGTCCCCCTTTTGTCCACCCCACCATCACTGCATTTGGTGCTCCTAAAGGATTTGCTAAAGGACAGGAAAAGAAGGATGTGGCTTCCCAAGGTTGACATCAAACACCCCTTACAGCTGTTAGTTCTTCTTCTCATGCCCTGTTTACAGAAGAAATTCTGGATTTTGTTTATCTTCTCATGCAAGACAATCATGGCTCTAGGGCTTTTCCTATATGTTCCACCCATTTGTCACAGTTTCATTGCCTGGACATACAGAATGGCTTCATTTCTGAGGAAAAGGAATTTAAATTCCTTTAAAGCAGTATCATTAAAGAGTAAATGCAAAAGCAGTTAACTCATCTCTCAAATTAAAAAAAAAATTAAAAAAAGGAAAGTAGCCAGTGGTAACACAGAGGCCCAGGTGACAACCTCCATTCCCTCACCTACTGCATCCATAGCAAAGGCTGGACAAATGGTTCTCCAGGTTCTGCAGCTGGTGGCATGGCTCACTGCTGGGAGATACTCCAGCACCTCAGGAGAAACATCCAGTCTGGTACACAAAGTCCTGCCCCGTGTCCAAGGAGATGGGACTCTGTCTTTGGCCCTGCTCAGCATTTGCAAGGTGATCCTGGATGCATCACTGCCTGTCTCTTTGCCAGCAGTAGAGCAGCCTCCCATGAGGAATGGGAGGGAAAAAAAACATATTTGTTTATGATGATCAGTCACTGAATATATTTGCTTTGCTTTTTTTTTTTTTTTTTTTTCCCCTCATGAATAGCCCTTATTTCATCTTGGGCACTTCTTGCCAACGAGAACAGAGGAAAAGGGAAACAAGTTATAATCTGGATGTAAAAGTCAACCTTTGCAATCAAAGTCCTAAACATCTTCCTTTTCCTTTTTCTTCCTTTTCTCTTCTGAAGCAAACCATCAAATGCAATCCACCAGGGAGTGTGATTCATCATAAAATCTCTCTGTCTAATCAGCATGCCCATAAAGATTTTTGTCTTCTTACAATTATGTGGAGCACAGAGGTTTTAGCAGTGCTACTTTCCAGTGTAAATGAACTAAGTGAGAAAGCCCTTGGAGTGCCACAGCCCCTTATCTGATGGGCAGACTCATTCCCTGGTCACAAAGCAGAAGTTAAATTGGTTTCATTACTGTCAAGGGCAATGGGTCTGATATCAGAATATCACACTTCTTCCCACTTCCTTCTCTTCTCCTCATCCCAGCACTTGTGGGCACAGGCACATGCACACTTGCACACACTTAGCCCAGTTTTCTTATCTGTGTGGCTTATCACTGGTGGATTTTGAAGGCTGTACAGGTGGAGGCTGTAAGCTGGGTGTCTTTACCGAGAAAAATACTTAGCTGTAGCCTGACAAGCTAGAAGATGAGAGAATTGGAAGGGCATAATGAAGAAATCATTGGCAAGAGAAAAGATGGAGTGGATAAGTAAAGAAGAAAGGGCCTTTAACAAAAATGCACAACAAATAGAGGAATGAGAAAGATTGTTTCTATGGCAATGTAAGTAAGACTGCAAAACTGCTGCCTGCGAGCAAATGTATTTAAAATGACACATGAAGTAACTGAGGTAACAGCGTCTGTGTCACTAATGGCAAAGCAATTTAGCAGCACCAAGTCTTCAGCATCTCCCCACCCATTCATCACCATCTGCAATGTGTCAGCACCACTCAGATTTCAGTGCTGGGGTCTAGGCAGCCATGGGCAGGGAGCACTGTTTGGGTCACAGGGCTGTCCCTCTCCACCAGCACACAGCCTCCCAGTTGAGGAGGTCCCAGTGAAAGGAGCAGCCAATCCTTGCCAAGAAAAGCCACTCTGTCCTGCCCCAGCTTCCCCCCAGCACCACCCTGGAGGCTTCCATGGTCCCCAGCCATGCAGGGTATCAGGAGTGTCATCACAGCAGCTTCAGCCAAGCCCAGCTACTCTCCCTCCCTGCCAACCCCATCCATGGCACAGGACAGGGCCAGCTTCTGAGTGGGATCGAGACTTCTCTCAGGGCTCACCAGTGACCTCCCAGCAGATGACAGTTTTGGCAGAGAGGTGTGGATCTGAGGAGGGGAGCTGGAAAGGGAGCTGGACCAAGCAGAGTGGAAGAGCTGCTGCATCCCCTTTCAGAAGCCTTTTGAAGAACAGACCTTAAGAGAAGATAGAACAGGATTTGCTTGCACTGAACCAGGGATGCCATGGGAAGGCAGTGATGCTCATGGTGGGGTTTCTCAGGCAGGTGAGGCACTGAGATGACTTTATGAATGGACAGAGTGAGGTCTGGGGCCAGCATGTAAGAGGACTCGTGTATGTCATATAATGGCACCTGTTCCTTCAATGTCTTCACTGCAACACTGTTTGAAAGGGCAGGTGAAGGAAACAAGTATCCTCACACACAGATCAGGCTTGATCCAGCCACACTGACTTGAATAATCTCTTCCTGCACATTTTTTGGCAATCCTAAAAATTCAGCATCTTAGACTCATGCTGAATCCTTAGTTGAGCTCTGTGATGGGATTTGCTCCTGTCTCTCTTGCTGCTGCTTTCTCGGCCAGACCGCTGCCTGTACCCTTCCTCTGAGGCCAGGGAGCCTTTCTGGAAAGGGGTGGCAGGCCAGGCAGGCAGGGACAGGTACTCAAGCTAGCCCTGTTACAAACATGAGTTGCCTCCCCTCTCATGACTCTGGTGCCATGAGCTCACCAGCACCCTGTTGAGCCCTCCCTTTGCTTGTCTTGGATCAGTGACAAGAGATTGGTAAGACCTTGAAGCTGCGTGCATGCAATATACCGTAAAATAAAACGTTACTTTGTGTGTGGTAAGTTAGAATTAATTTTTAGGTCAAATAGACGGAAATAAAATCTTAAAATTGGGGGTGAGGAGGCGGGGAAATAAATACAGATACCTGACTGTATGAGCCTGTTCCTAATCTGCTGCAAGGAAGGCGAGATTATTAAAAAGTTATATCAGCCTTTCCTCCAGATGGCCTTTCTCTGAGACCCTTGCTGCTCTTTTCTGGAGACATACAAGCCCTCCCTTTCCAAATCAGGACTCCAATGAGAAACCATCCAGGTGCTTACCTCTATGTGCCAGGAGGCAGGTGGCCAGCTGCCAGAGCCCTGGCTATCCCAGCCTCAGAGACCAGTCCCTCTCTTTCACTCCCAGCAAGCTACCTGTGTTATATATCAGCATCAGAAGCAACAGGCCAAAGATGACAGGTACACTTGTTTAAATTAAATGTTGCCGAGTGGTTCTCGAGTAAAGGGCTCACCGCAGAGTGTAAGATGTAAATTGAAGTGCAGAGAGGGTGCTTCAACAGTCATTCTCATCAGTTGTGCTGCTAGATGTCCCTCTTTCAGCTATGTGATATTTCAGTTCCCTAAATTCTATTATGCCCTATTTATTTCCATTTTCTGAATAGTAAAAGCTGTAACCTAGCACCTCAGGCACTGGGCTGAGGCTTGGGAGAGCTGGGTCTGGCTTGTGGCTGTGCACACAGCATAGCAGTGCCTTTATTGAAAGAACAAGGATAATGCATCCACATTGCAACTAAATCCAGGTTACAAGAGCCTCATATGAGGGCCCATTGAGGGCTGAGGACTTATGTTGGTACATGTATTGCCTTTGAATTAAAGTAAAACTTTTTTTTTTTTTTTAACAGAACTCAGCTTATTTACTTTTAGTGCTCTTAACTTGTGCTATGCCACTGCCATTTATCAAAATACAGTTGGTGTCAGCTGTATTTCTCTGCTGTCAACCTGAGCAAAACAGCAGTGAATGAGGCCCTTTCCTTCTAATTAGTTGCCTTCATTCCTCCCAAAAAGCTGTGTCTGGATATAGTTTCCACTATATTAATCAAGGGGTACAGAGCCTTCCCACCGCAGCCCCTCTCTCCAAGATGTTGCACAGACACCACTTAGTTCTTTAGTTCTGGTTGTCCCTTTTCTGTTAGTTGTGGGACAGTTCCCACGATTGTAAATTAAATACATACGCAAGGAAGAGAAGCCATGGTGGGGCCTGAAACATCCTCAGTTTGTGATACCTGCTTTTGTATCTCAGGTATCCAGACTTCACTTCTCCTATACTCTTCCCTCCCACCTTAAAAGGCAAAGCTACCCTCAACCTGCTGCTAGGATGGGCTAAAAGACATCTTTCTTGTTAGCATCAAACACCCCAATTCTCTCTTTTCTCCTCCCCTTCAAGTCCAGGGTTTGTTTTGGTGGTTGGGGTTTTCTGTTTAAAAATGGTCCTTGTGGAAGCAGCCTGCCTGACAGCCCTGCTGGCTAAAATCTGTTGTTTATCCACAGAACAGGAATGTTTTGTGCTGCTGAAGCTTTCTTATTCTCATCACCTACATGCAGCTAGTCTGCTCTGCCGAAGCACCTCTAGGGGTGAATGCATTCTTCTGTCTCTAAGCTAAATTCAATCCCTGATCTCTTTGCAGAGACTAACAACAAGGGAGAGATTTGGCATGATTGATGGGAACCAAATGAATAATTCATGGAAGATCATTTATTTTGATGAATTTTATCCTCTTTTTCTGTTTGCAAATTGTCTGCAAGTAGCTTATGAGCATCTCAAACGTATATGGGATTTGAAATTAACTGCTGGATACTTTCCGCAAATAACTCCTAGCCTGTAGATTGCTCATGAACCATTCAGCAGAAGCATTTGAAATTTCAAATTCTAGCCACGTCGATTAGCTCTGATTGCTTTCGTGAGCCACAAGCTCATCTACAGTGATGGTGTCAATGCAAAGGAACTCCATAGACCATGCTGGGGCATGACTCCAGGTTGACTTTGGTGTTACCAGCCTCCAAGTCTGCCCATAAAACATTTCTATTCTCTAAGCAGGAAGGCAACATTTAAAATCAAGTGGCCTTGGTGAGGAGAAAGTAAAACAAAATAATTTGATGTTTACATTTATTTTCCATGAATCACAAAATGTTTTGTTCCAGTAACTATCCCAGCCAGTAAACATCCATATCTTTAAGATGCCTGGCTATCTGTCAAAACCCTCTCATTTCTTACCTGATGCCTTTCCCATCAGTTACCATGACATTACTACTCCAAGAAATCCATTCAGTGAGTTTGCTAAAGCAAATGCAGGTCCAGGTTCACCATCAAACTGTCTCAGCTCCCCACCAATGGTGCTCCACTGATGTCAGGGGTATAAAACTGGCAGGTTACAATAGATGACCCTACTGAGGGAAATAAATTTTGTTTTAATATTTATTGACAGTCTTGTAGTAAAGCAGACTAAGAGAGGGCTTTGATTGATGGAATGCTATTTTTGGGAATCCTCAAACCTCTCACTGAACTGGATAAATCTGGATACATGCCCCTTAGTGAATAGTTAAGTGATATTCATCTGAGCCTAGTGCTTCTTGTGCCAAATTCCTGCTAGGGACCACCATGTCTATTTTACACAATGTCATAAACGACCAAGCAGCTGGCAGAGCCTGTCAGAGCCTGCCACGCTATTCGTGTGGAGTACATCTGAACAAATACCCCAGCAGCAAAAGGCCAAGCCACCATCGCCCAGACTCACAGCTAAGTGAACAGATAACAGTTTGTCTTAACTTCCAGCTGAAAATCTGACTGAAAATCCTCTCCGATCAGGTTCTCTTGCTTCAGCAAGACCCCAGCTACTCAAAAAATCAAGACATGCTATTGCAAACATCAAGGCGCAGCCCATCTGAGCTCTGAGTTACAGCTGGATATTGTTTTTTTCCCCAATTACTGCGGCTGCAAACAACCTGCAGCACAGTGAGGGGAACAGGGAACTCTTCAACAATGGGAACTAGCACCAAAACAAACAGTCTCTATCTTTCCACATCTCTGCACCCCTGAAATCACTGATACCAGACTTGCTGCCAGCCTCCAAGCACTTTCTCCCTTTGCCACATCTGTGCTTCACCAGGCCTGCTGCGTCATACTTGTTTTCTCACTCTGATCCTATTGCATCAGAAACCCTAGGACGGAGGAGGAGGCAGGATGACAAACACAAGTACCCTTTGCTGCAACACCAACAGAGGCAGAGGAGGGTGCTGTGCCAGGATAGGGGGTGGCACTTCCTCAGGGTTGAGCGTAAATTGTGTGGCACTCCCAGCCCTCCCCACATTTTGTGTCAACCTTTTGCTGAAATACTTGTAAGCCTGTCATTGCTGAAGTCTTTTTGGCAGCCAAGTCTTAAATATAGACTCTAATCACAACTGCACATGTTGTACAATCAGCCTAAAAACTGATTAACTTTTGTATAAGCTTATGTTCAAGGGGCAATTCAAGATGCGGGAGCTGGCACCAGCTCAGGGTCTGACACTGTGTCGCTTTGCCATGCATACTATAAAAAACAGTGTACGGTATACTTAAAAGAGAATCAAATTATATATAATAGGAAATTAAGAGGGAGAACCATGGAACAGCCTTCATAAATTAGGTGGGCTATTGGACTATATTACATATACATGTATATATAATCTGATGGAATGAACTGCTGTAAAAATGTTTATTTTGCTGAAGAGTCTTCACATGTTTTATTATTCAGTAGGTTTTTTTCATCAACAGGAAGATTTTAATTTCATTTTGAGAAAAAGGCAGGAGGGAAAAACAAACCACTCCAGCTCTTATCATTTCTGTAGAAGAGAAAGGATAGTGTGGGAGAAGGAGGCATTTGCCAGCGTACATACCCAAGTCCATCACTGAGGTACCCTGCAAATTCACTTCAGACGCATTAGGGCAGATGTCAGTAACACCACTACAGCAGTGGGACAGCAGTCATACCTCGTGACATAGGCTGACCTACAGCAAGGTCTAAAGCTGAGGTCCAGCAAAAGAATTCCCCCTGGAACTGAACTCCAGAGAAGTCTCCACCTTTGCTTGAAAGATTTAGCATTCACCATGGCAGGAGGCAGAGTTTGACTTGATGGCCCTTTGATCACGTCTGGTTCTTTAATTGCACACTGTGAGTTTCTGAGCAACTGGACATTATTTTCCATGCAATCCTCCCTACAAAAATAACGCCTTTATTGGACCGTAGTCCCCAGTGGTCATATTTCATATACCAAGTCCCCAGTGCTTCTCACTGACTCCTGGTGCACTGAAAGTGAACTGTAAAGCAGCTAGTGTTTGAACAGCTGCCAGGAAGTGTTCCTACTCGAAGGGCTTTCTTTCCCAGGCAGTGGGTGCTTCATCTTTAAAATCAATCTGATGCATTGGCACTAGCCCAGAGAGTGTTAGTCCATCTGCTGCCTAAGTCTCCCAGTTTGTTTGCAGAGGCTTGCTGTCAGCTGTTCAAATCCCTCTTTTACCCCCACAAGGAACTTCCTTTTTTTTCCCCCAAAGCCTCCACCAAGATCCCATTAATCCCCACTTTACTTTCTCTCTCTTAATCAGCTTCCCAAAAGCCACAGAAAGAAGCTTAGGAGCACACAGTGCAATTAACACTACATCTTATTTAGCTGGCATGGTGAGCACTGTACAATGGGGTAGGTGAGTCAGGTTTCTAAGTCAGTGTTTGGGATGGTCAATCCCTGATCCAAACACCATTTCCCTATGGAGCTAGAGAACAGGATCCTACATCCCACACTTTCCTCCCACCTATTGCAGAAGGTAGACTTCAAATCACTCCTGGTGAAAGACCAGTGGAAGACCCTCACCTACTGCCCAGTGGTAGTCTCAGACAAACTACCGCTACTTGGGTAACTATCAGAAAGATGGCTACTGCAAGGAATTCTGGGGCTGTGGGGGAGATAACACTGCTGGCAGATACAGCAGCATGTTCTGTGGCTGCTAGCCAGCAGTCCAAGGGGACAGGCTTTTCAAAGCCCAGGCACAGTGAGTGCCTGGAGTCCCTAGGGTGGGGGGCTTTTGTGCTGGTTTAAAGGTAAACTGGCAGGAGAAATGAACCCAACATGAAAGAGGCTAGAAGTCAGATCTACAATTTAATAAAAAAAAGTTTACACTAAATACAGTGATACAAAGGAAAATTGGTTATAGCCCACAAAACCCAGCTGTACAAACCAGCCCCCTGGGGCACAAAACAGAATGGTGCTTGTCAGCCCCTGTGCTGAGCACCATGTGGTCCCCGAGTCCAAAGCAAAAACAAAAGGAAAACCTGTTTTCCTTCCAGAAGGTTGGTGGTCACAGTCTGGTCAAGAGTGGCAGTTGCAGGCCTGTTGAAGTTCTGGTCCTCCTCTCGATCTGACAGGTGAGTGAGTGCTCCCAGTCCCCAGACCTCAAGTTTATATATGCTTGGGTTCAGATGGAAACACCCAGTACCTCCCCCAGGGTGAGGGGTTTCACAATGGGCAATTTACTCAGTGAGTCACAGGATATCTTGGTCTACTTGATGGCCCATTAGCAGACATGACCCCTTAGGCTGGGTGTGAAGGTGTTAATGATTCCTGGAGGGAAGTTCTCACACCTGAATCATTGGTGTGAAGACAGGGAACCCTCTTATCTCTGTTTTCTCATGCACCCAGTTCATAGCCTGAGGTGTCAGGTGTGTCCTGGGCAGCTGCTGCAAACAATGCATCGTTAACAGTTCATGATAAATGGCAGAGAGGGTATGGAATATGCAGTTCCAGTTACATTCCCACAGTGATAAACTGGTCCCAGCCACTATAACTAGGACAGCTTTCCAAGCAGCATGACAGGCTAACAACCTGTTAATACAGTGCCAAACCTGTCCCAGCGGAGTTTGGAGAGGCATCCACCACATAACACCTGGCTGAACTCAGGTGTCTGCTAGAGGTACAAGGCTCTGCAGCACTCTTGACACTGCATCTCCATGCCTATCCCCCTTCACTACCTTCTGAAGGCCTCATTAGGGAGACATGTCCCAGACAGATGAGGTTTAGGGCTGTTCAATCTCTTGTGTGGAGCCCACCTAGCAGCAGGAGCAGGATGCACCTTGTGCATACCCTGGCTTACTCCTGAACGACCCTACACAGCCCTCTGGGAAGACGCGCAGCCAATCCCTTCTCTCCTTTTCAGTGCAGAGCAGAAGTGAACACCATCAGGGACTGGCACTGACCACAGCCTCACAAGAAAGCTACTGGAGGATGGGGCTGTTTTCCCTTTAGGGCTTCCCAAGGTCACTGAACACCTCCCCTGGGACAGGAGAAGAGATTGGGGTAGGCTTTACCAGCACCAAGTTTTTCTCTTTCCCTGCCTTGGGCTTGTGGCCACGCTGTAAAACACAGTGCTTTGGCCCCCAACATGCTCTGCTCTTGCTGCTCCAGCCCTGAACAAAGACGGCCATTCAGCCCAGACTGCACAGTGGCTTAATGCTACAGATGAACATCTACCATTGTTGCCAGCACTGCAGCCCAGAGAAATTAAATGCAAATTGTCTTTGTTCCCGAGTACAGACACCCATTTCTTCAGCCCCAGGAGCCAAACAAACACTCTCTGTGCTCACTATTTTTTTCCTGCGTATCACCTGCTTGTCAGCTAATACCCAGCTAGGCTGTGGGATTTAGCCTTGGGCACAGCCTGCTCATGTGCAACAGCATACAGATAGTCTTCTAGGGCTGTAGCTGCACATATAGCTTGCACAGGGGGATATGTCTCAAAACAAAAATATCAAAGATCACTCAGGAGTTCAGCAAGCAAAAAATTTGAAAGGAAGCAGGTTTCCTGCTCATAAGGGAAAGGCATCACTCCTTCGAAAATTGGCTATCTACAACTCCACAGCCGGGGCAACAGTGATACCATGCCTCCAAACTCTGATGCAAGAAATCCTACTTCTCCTGCCATTGTCCCTTGTATCCATGAATAAGAGGATAAAATTGAGCCAATGAAATTCAGGCTTAAGATCAAAGAAAAATTCCCATGACGTTAATCTTTAAAGGTAGGAAATAATTTCCTGAGGACACTGAGAAAGCACCGGTTTTGCAGTGTTTAAATCTATGACAGAAGAAAACAAACAGCATGCAAAAATCCCCAACTTCTGACAGAACAGGTGACACACCATATAATTTAAAGAGCTTGGTTTGCCAAGATAATTCTAATGTAACAGAGGCACCCATCCTGTGAGACTCCTGAATACCCAAATCCCTGTCTCCCCACTATAAACAACTGCATTTCCAGCAGAGTCTGAATCCCTGCGTAGTGCAGCTCTGTCTCCTTGCAACTGGATCCCAAATACTATTGAGACAGCTCAGTCTCATAATAACAATGATGTGTCCCTCTTCTCACAGTTCAGATATTTGATTAGTTGCTGCACCTCAAGAAGACATTGCTTATTTGCCAAGCTGTGGCAGCAGACTGCACACACACTTAGCCTATCACAAAAGTGAGATAAAAATGCATTTGCATAAATCTTTTTCATTGTGACTTATGCAAACATGCTTTACCTCACGTTTGGTCACAGTGAACTTGCCTGCCTGAGCCTCCAGCTCGTAACAGGTTGTGCTTTTAGATCCACGAAAATCACAGATTCAAGCCTAGATGATGCCTAAGGCCATGATGTTATAACAGAGGACACAAGATCTGCACAGGGCTGACAGCAAGACTAAGGTTTGGATTTTATATCAGGCTTATCACCATGGTATCTGATCATCTCTATCCACCACCAGCTACCACTTCTGTAAAGCGACAACATTCAGGTCACCAGCTTTGCAATTTGTGAGCAATGAGGCAGACAAATCTCTAGTTTAGAATAGATGAACCTCCAAATGGCTGATGCATAAAACTAAAAGTTTTATTTAAAATAGCCAAATATGGGGTTTTCCTCCACATTTGGAAATATTCATCACCTGCACATTAGCTCACTAGGTTCTTCAAACACACACACATATTTGCTTTCACAGTGCATCAGGGGAAAACTCCATTTCCACGAGTCAGCTCCTGGTAGAGAGCACACAAAGCTGGATAGCCCTCTGCCAAGAGGAAATGATTAAAGCCACAAGTTAGCCAAAACCATACGGTGACAAGATGTTGGAGTTCCCCTTCCTCCTCGAAAGGGCAGGGCAGAGGTCTTCCAGATGTTGGGAATCTTTTCTTGGCTCCCAAAATGCAGATCAGCGCATTTTATTAATCCTTAGCTGTGGAAATACCCAACCCAAGACAGGAGAAGCAAAAAGATGAGCAGAGTAGCATGGGTTAATGCAGATGGCACACCATTACAGTGGCAAATGGCAGGGCTTATAATTTTCATACTTTTGCAGAAGAACTCCAGGAGCTTTTCTCAGCAGAATCAGAGAAAGACAAGGCATTTCGGAAGGTGCACATTTTAAAATGAGAGTTGAAAAAAGCTGAAATATTTAGAGTAGATGAAGCTGCTCAGTGGTCTGCTGTAGAGGCTGGTTTCCCCTCAAGTGGTCTTACATTAATTTCTCAGACCAGTTTAAGCTCTCAGAAGCCTGAAAGTTATAGACATAGGTACCATATGTGGCTGGGGGAATATTTCACGCTCAGTACTGAGCTGCTGCTTTGCTTTTATTTAACAATCATGGTAATAGCTTGCATTTCTGGAACCTAAGGAATGCTGTAATGCAGGAAAAATTATTTTTGTAATCACTATACAAACAGAGGAAGTGCATGAAGGGGTAAAATACTGCAGATGCTGGGACAGGGCACTTAGCAAGGAGGATAAGCTGGCTGACAGAGATGACCCTGCCCAGCACAAAAGATGAGAACCTGGGCAAGATGGAGGCTCATGGGCTGAGGTATCCACAAAAGCTGAGCACTGATCCACCTCAACCTTCGATCAGTCAAAGAATAATGGAAGACAATACCTTTAATAAAGTCTGCAACCCAAGGAGTGCACACTTAACACATTCCAGCTTACACTGCCACAGTTGCATAGGGCTCACACTCAGTGCTAAACACCTTGACAGGGAAAAGTAGCACAGCCTGTAGGAATCCAAGGCAAGAAGAATGGAACCACCCACACTTTAACACATGCCATGCAATCTTCAAGACCTGCTTTTCAAAGCTCTGGAAATCCACTGCTCCAACTAACATCCCTCAGCTGCAAGAAGTTAGTCTCATTGTGGCCTTGCTCACCTGCAGCCTACACTGGCTCCAAAAGAAAAGGAAGGCAGCAGTACCATGGCAGTCTTTTTTTGTCTTAACGTGTCCCATTCCGTACTACAGTTTCCAACCCAGCACTGTCTTGAAAAAACAAAATAAACACATTCTTGAAGTAATATAAATAGAAGCAGCAGGGAAGACCTTGCTTTGAACTGAGTAGCACTGGGGATTTTTTTGCAATGAGCTTTAGACTTGAACATTTCCTATTAGCTTTGAAACAAAACCCTGAAACGGACCTACATCTGAACTTGTGAATGATACTTTTAAGTCTGTCCCAAAAACAGAGATTCCCAAACTGCCTGGTTCTAGACAACATGGGTGTTATCACGGCACCTTAAAGTAATGAAGGCTTAGTGGCTCATCTCATTCAATGAACTAGGCTTAAAGCTCAGTTCTAGCTATGGAGGGGAAACTGCATCACAAACCCTGCAGCCATAAACTTAATTTTGCTCCAGACCAGTTTCACTCCCTCCTTTCTCTCTTGCTGCAGAGTCTGAACAACTCTTATGCTGCTGTAAGAAAGAGAAGCCACTCTTGTGGTGAAGTCCAAGGCAAGGTTTGGGAGCCAAGGAAGGCATGTTTGTTTTGCCACCAGAGGTGTAGCTGCAATGCTTTAAAGAAGGTATTTGTGATGGCAGCACCTGTGGTGCCAGGGTAACAAGGGCTAAAGGGAAGACAACATCCCCCACACCTTCGAGGCAATTAGTGACCAGGACTGAAGCTGAACTTCTGTGCTCTGGCACCTGTGGGAAACCAGTTGATAGTTAGTTTGACTGCTGGTGCTGCTAGTGCCTCCATCTGCAGCACAGAGGTACTGCTGGGCAGAACGGGAGTGTTTGTGATGGGGTTGAGCCCCACTCTGATTGTGCAGGACATGCAGTGCCCAGGGATTTCAAATGCAGCCCCTCTTAGTTGCACTGACCTATGTGCATCCCTTTCAGATTGCACCTTGAGTTTCATCAGTCATGTTTGTCCTGCCTGTGTGCCAGAGATCACTGCCCCACGGCAGGGGCCAGAGAGAGCAGAAATGGGTTAGATTCTCTGCAACTCAGCATTTTATTTTTAACAATCCTCCCCAGGGGTTTGGAGCAACCGTTCAGGTTTGGATCTGCAGGGTCTGAGGCAAGACCACAGCTCTGCTCCACTGATGCTGCTGGAAAGTAATCTCCAACGGGCAACAGTGAGACAGGTACAGCCCTGCACAGCCTTGGTGAAACCAGCTCAAGGTCCTCCACCCCAGGGCTGTAAGAAGCTACTGGCTGTGGTTGGGGTGGGGGCACCATTCCTGTCAAAACAAATAAACTCTGGTCACTTCTCAGTGCACATGTCCATCTTGTCCAGTCCCTTCACAGCCTGCAGGCAGTCCATGGCAAATTCTAGACAGCCAAAGGTAGCAAGGGGAAGAGATGAGCTCCTCTGACAACCAGGCAGGTGGTTAGGAAGAATCTTTGCATTCCTATCACCCTGTCCTGTCACAAACACTTCTATTCTAAGTCAAGGTTTTAGTCCTTCAAGATTTCAGACTGGGTTAACTCCTCCAGTAAAAGACAATGCTGACAAACATCTCCCTGGTCTGATGGAGTTTGAGCAAAGCTGTGGGAGTGTCAAATATATATTAGGTGAAAGAATTCTTTAAAAAAAAAACCAAAACAAACAGGCTCTATTTGGCAAGCCACTTTCCACCAAAGTGGCACAGGCAGACTATTTGATCTTTAAATTAGGAATTAAAAGATACAAGAATTGGACTGATTCTCCCTGTTTAATAAAATCTGCATTTGAGACTCGTATCATTTATCCTATATGGCATCAGCAGGAACATTTTACACCCTTATTGCTCTATGGAGATCAGCTTACTGCCAATATTCATTGCTGGAGCACAGCTCCTAGCTATGCTGTTTTGTTTTTTTTTGTTACAACCTCCTCCACTGCATTGGTGAGCCCACTCAGTACCTGGTCTGTTGCCCTGCAGCAGTGTTTGCATACCAGAATTGAAAAGCCAATACTTAGTCTCCTTTCTGAAGGCTACAGTTCATACATAGTAGCTGGTTTCACAGTCAAAAAAGAAAAACAAAAGCAATTTTGCAAGCTTAACCAATAAAATATTAATAGGTTTTATTAAAAGAAACGTTATTGGTATTGCCATTGTTGCTCTTTCTTGGTGTTGGCATTGGTTTAATAACACTACTGAGATGCTCTGCTTAAAGCATCAATAGCGCACAACTCCTGTCCCCAAGAGCTTAATGTCAAAAATTTGGCTTTGTGGAAGATATGTTGCAACTATCCACAGGTTATTGGGTTCACTGCAGCAGTAACTATATCAAACTCAATGGACTGTGATGTGATACACTAGAGGTCTGGCAAGATGATCTAGTAGTCCCCCCTGGTCTTAAGCTTGTGAATCTAAATAAACAAGACAGGAAGAAGACAGAGGTGAAATCACTTGGCAAATGGTAGAGCACTGCAAAAATTACTAACTTCATAGTGCAGCATCCCAGCCACTAAGTCACTGAGGCTCAGAACTGTTCTGGGGGCATGTCCTTGTTCAGAGAAAATCTTTCATGTCCTTCCACCAACATTAACTACAAGGGTGTGAGCAAAATTGCATCTGTATGGTAATAACCACACATGGTGTATTTGTGTGTACTTTGAGGGCACAACAGGTAATGCTTGAAGGATGAAGATGGAGAAGGAAAGCAAGATTTCATTTGCTTTAGATGACAGTTTTCAACACCTTAAACTCCCTGACACAGTCTTTCATGACCTTCCTCCTGCAACTTACCGACTGTGAAATACTCTGCTAGATTATACTGGTTCTCATAAAAACACCGAAGACATAACCATATGTAAAATTCAAACATTCATACAGGCTTTCTTCACCTTGCAATTGCAAGCTATTTTCATATTCTCCTTTCCTGCAGACACCAGTCATCCATGACCTCCTTTTTTTTGCATTTGTGTGTGCTAGCATAAATGTTACATAGATGTGCAATTCCATGTAGGTTAGGGGACACAGAATCAAGAAAGGCTGCACAGCTGTCAGCTGGAAATTGCAGGAGTAGGTGGAGTTACACCTAAAAAGAAATTGTTTCTCTTCTTTCATAGCACAGCTTTATTTGCCTTGCCCTCCTGTTCTCATCATCCCTGGCGCCTTTCATGCCTTTGCTATTTAAGTTATTAGGGAAATTATTCATTCAATTGCATGCAGAAGCTGCCCAAAGATAAATACATTCAGCTTAATAAACCTTATTATCAGGATGGAAGGGGAGAATGCCTAATTTATGTATTAATGATTATAATGCACTTTGAAGATGAAAAGTGCTGGGAGCTCTAAGGGCAAGTTTCTGCCCTCCAAAGTCCCTAGGAATTATGTGCAGAAGCTAATTCTAAACATTACTGCTGCAAGAGTGTGGCAGGAAAAAAGATGCCTACACCACAACTACTCCTCAACATCCTAGATCTGGATGAAGAGGGTAACTTATCTTCTAGATACTGCCTGTGTTCGAACAACACAGCTAGATATTCTCCTCCAAACCAGGAGCAGAGGAGTGGTACTATTGGGCATGTGGATTAGAGGAAATTGTCACGTGATGAAGTTTCCATGGCTCGGGAAAAATATTTCACCTTCCCACCTTTCTCCTCATGCAGACAACACAGGCTGAGATCTGAAGAACAGATTTACCTCTTCCTACAGCAAGAAATCTTCCTTTACAGCAAGGGAAAATAAGTTGCTTAGAAAGTCTCTCAGATGTCACTGCACAAACAAAATATGAGCTGCTAATAACGGGTTTCTTAGTCCCACTTCCTTTGCATGTGGTACCAGGAGGCACATACTCTAGGCTCTCAGTCTTATGGGCTTTGGTTATGAAAACTTTCATGAACGTAATTTAAATTTCAGTCTAAAGAAATCAGGTACTAGCAGCTCCCACTTGCATAGCTGTCTTCTGAAAACACTGAACAATCTCAACAGATCCTACAAAAGAAAGTAAAATGCACACTAAAACAATAGCAAGTTTCATGTACATCTGGTGAGAAGAAAAAAGGGGCAGAAATTATGCTGTCAGTCAACATATTTTCTGGTTATCACTGGGGATATTGTGAATCAACTAAATAATGCTGTATCACTCACCACTGTAGCTGTTAAAAAACCCTCCAAATCTCAGTTCTCTTAGGTACCCACAGAGCATTAAACATTTTGCAAACAGCACAAATCCCTTACAGGGAAGACTCCTGCCTATGTCAAAGGCCAAAGAAGGTAACCTCTCAGCAAACAAAGCACACAGGTGACCTGCAGCAGATGCAAGACCAAAACCCTGAGCTTTACTCCCAGCCACTGGGTGCTCCAAATCAGATGAACTCCTGAGCTTTGGGAACAGCAAGAAGCAGCAGTCACTTGTGCGGGGACAGGGCAGCTGTGCTCAAGTGGCCCTGTGTTTTTGCCAGGCTAAAATCAGCATCTGCTTCTTCTAGCGTCTCTCCTCAAGTGACAAGCAGGGATGGCTACTTTCCCTCCAGGAGATTACAGGTTGACAATTACTGGATGAAGAGTAATAAATCAGCCTTCTCTCCGGGAGTTAATACACTCACTGATAAAGCTGAAGCTTCGTTTGCTCAGACCACGTAATTTACCGATGGCAGTATTGATCAAATTGTCTTTTATGGATTTGTCTGCTTGTGCTCCAACATGAAATTTTGATTTTTTTTTTAACATTGTCCTTTACTTTTCCTTTCTTTTCCTGGGATATTAACAAACACCAAACCCAAGAATAATCTTCCCTGAGGTTACGGGAGGGAACTCCCACATCCTGCTCTAAAACTGGCATGAAAAACTAAACACAAATCAATCACTTCTTCCTGCAATGTTGTCTCCTCTCCCACCCACTGTCTCTCACACCTGGCAGTGTGTTAGGACAGCGAGTGCCCACTCACAGTTCACTCTGCTGCACACATGGTGGCCCATCGCCCAGAGAGGTCTCTAGGTGCTTGTGGCACACCAAAAAAAGCAATGGATGTTTAAAATGCACTGAAAATCAGGGACAGCCTGGTTTTCAAAGCTGCTCTGCTTTCAGCTACCAGGAGCTTCTTTCTGTCTTGTAACCTGCTGATACCCAAAATGAAATCATTAACAGAGCCGTCTCATCCGCAAAGAGCCCTGGCAATAGTCTGGCTGCATCCCAGACCTCCATTCCCACTCTTTTTATTCTCTCTCTTCCTACAGCAGAAGCAGACCATGGCCATCATCCTTAGGACAGCCGTGTGTCAGCTTTGTGCAGGTTCCTGAGCAGTTGCAGCACAGCACTGTAAAAGCCTGGAGAACCAATTCCTCAAGTGGAGGCTGTTAAAATGAAAGCAAGGGTGCCTGGACCTAAGAAAAAACTCAGATGGATTAATCAACAAGGGACCTGCCCCCAGTTTTCTTCACCTTTTATTTTTTGCTTGCTTTCCAAATCCTCTGTGACACCCATCTGCAGAAACATTCCTGTTCTCTCATTGCGAGAAAGAACTGAAAAGGCATTACAGTGACTTTCCAGCTGGAAAAAGAGAGCATAGGGTCTGCAGCAGCCTCCACAAGATGTTTAGCTCAGAGCAGATCATCTGTGGAACTTCTTTAAAGAAGCAATTCTGAATCCAACTTCTACAAAAAATAATCAAAATAATGACAATTGCTTTGCAGCAGAAATTGGTCTCCACCAATCCTAAGAGAGAAGCCTCAGAACCACACATCCAAATAAGGCTTTCCTCACACGAACAACTCTATACCTAGAGAGGACCAAGCAGTAACCACAGGAAAGTCATTGCAGGCCTGTACCTCCTACCACTCTATGCTTGCAGTAAAAGATGCCTACAAAAGACAGAGTGGATTCTGTCATTTTGTTTGTTATCATATTTAGAAACAGGTACAAAATGTCAGCGTCCTTCTTTGGAAGGAAAGGGATAACAATACAACTTAGGTACTTGGAGTGCATTTATTTCTTCTTCTCAAACTCTCTCAAAGAACAGTGAACAGGTTTGCTAGAGGGCTCTCTTAGACTAAAAGCTCTGAGAAGATCACAGAGACACTTTTTTTCACAAATTTTCCACACTTCAAAGACAATTAAGGAAAAAAAAACAAACCATCATATATAAAAAAAAAAAAAGTATGTGCCTACAAATCAGTACTGCTCCATAGCAAGTCAGGTTTCATTTCCACTTGCCTGTGACATAAATGTTACACAGTAGGTACAATAACAGGAACATCTTCCTTTTCAGAAACTTTAACCACTTGTGGAATACGTCACTGATCATTCAGCAGCAAATGTCAGCACTGCCAGCAATGATACAATGGCACTTTTGTGTTTCTTATTAAAAAAAAAATCAAGCAGTCATTTTGCTGGGAATAAAACCCCTATAAAAAACAGTCCAATGCTGAGGAATCCACCACTTCCCTGGGGAGAGTATTCCAGTGGTCAATTGTTCTCACTGTGAAAAATTTTCCTTGTGTCCAATCAGAATGTCCCCAGGAGTAACTTCTATCATTACCCTTTGTTTTTCTGTGTGACTCCTTGTAAAAACAAAGTCTTCATCTTCTTTGTAGTCGGTCTTGAAATACAGGAACACAGTGATAAGGTCTCCCAATAATGCTTCTTTTCTTGAGGCCGAACAAACCCAGTTCTCTCAGCCTTTCCTCCCATGGAAAGCTCCCCAGTCCTTTGCTCATCTTTGTGGCCCTTCCCTGGACCCTCTCCAGAGCCTGTCCACTTCTTGTCAGCATAACAGGGACCAAAACCAAACACAGGATTCCAGGTGTGGCCTGACAAACAAGGAGTAAGGTGGGATAAGGACTTCCTTATCTCTGATGATGATGCCTTTTGTTGATGGGATTGCACATCCCATTGGCTTTCTTTGCTGCTCTTGACCCATTACAAACTTGTTATTCACTGGGACCCCCAGGTCCCTTTCCACAATCTGCACCCTAGATGTGCACATCCCAGCCTGTGCCGCACTCCTGGATTATCCTTTCCCAGATGCAAGACTTTATGGTTGCCTTTGCTGAACTTCACAAGGTTTTTGCTAGCCCACTCATCCAGCCTACCCAGGTCTGGCAGGTTGGCTCTCCTGTCCCAGCTGTAACTTCCCCTACTCAATTTGGTATCATCAGCAAACTATTATCACTGTAGACATTTAATGGTACAGTAATAATGGTATAGAAATCTCTCAAAGTACTCCATTACTGATATTGTTATGGTTTAGCCCATAAAGGAAGCTTTGGAAGGAGCCTTCTGTTATCCAGAAACCCCCGAGATGCATCAAGATGTAAACAAATAGGAAGTTACTGATCCATTTCAAACTCAAAGGGAAGAACTCAGTACATTGTCTCCTCCCAGAAGGTATGAACAGGAAAAATGACTTTCTAAATTAGCAAAATAATTTCTACCATCTTACACCATCATCTTTTTTGACATTTCTTTCCACACTAACAAAATAAATCAAGGATCAAGCTCCAGGTAAGTAGAGAAATTGGCTGATTTTCACAGCAGCTACACAAAAACAGGGAGTAAATAAATAGACCCAGCGCAACCTTTTTCTGTCTTGACTGTCCTTCTTGCCCTTCCTGTTTCTTACTTGGTATTTGAGCTAGTTTTGGCACAACAGACTCAGGCACTGCCTGTGCACGAGTAACAAACACCACACACAGAGTCACAGGGCTCAGCCAGTGGCAAGCCAGCAGAACCTCAATATCCCGTATCTCTGCCTATGGGAGATATTTCTGTCTGTGCAGCAACAAGAAAAGCCCTCGGAAGAGAGGTGCTGCATCAACAGTGGGGAATCTGGCCAAGAGTAACTTGCAGAAGCCTGTAAGGCTTTTACATTCCCTTGCATGAAGCTAATGCTCAAATAAAGCAAAGGTTGCAACCCTGTCCTTTATCCCTGAGATGGTGCTTCTTCCAAACCCTTTATCTTTCTGGTGTTCAGAGCTCATATACGAACCCAGCCTATGAGGAAGGGCTCCAAAACTGATTTCAGATGGTGCTTTGTACCGCTGCGGGATGGCCCCATCGTGTGACAGCAGAGGAACACTGCACTCACTGGGAATGCACTCAGGAACACAAAGCCTGCTTTCTCAGCAGGTGGTCCTCTGCCAGTGACTTAATTTATTCTAGCTAAAAGAACCTCCGGAGCAGCTCTTGGACAAAGACCTGGGATTAGCAAGTGAAATACAGTCTTCTTTTTAACCCCTTTATCACTTCTACACAGAAACGGCTGCTTTGTGCTTCTGAACTCTGCTGCTTTGACTGGAGAAGGAGGGCTGTGGACTAAGTGGCAGTCGCACAGTGTGTCTGAAATAAAGGTTTAACTGTGGCAGGGTTTCAAGTTTTCATTCATTCAAGCACTGAGTCCTTTTTATAGTAGGAGCTGGTTATTTCCCTCACCCCATCCACGTAAGTGAGTTACAGGTTTTCATTTCCGAGCCAAGAAGTTAAAATTGGTAACATTTAAAAAATTATATTAATGACACAGAACTGATCTCAACTCAATTAGTTTACCTGCTTCAAAACCATGGCTAAGATGTTGCTTACTCTGTGGTCTGCACTCAGAAGCTTTTCAGCTATGTGTGTGGCTTGCAACCCATATGGCTACATCAGGGGAGCCTTGACACTCACACACCCGAGATGCTACCTCACTTCCTTCCTCCCCCGCTCCAAACCTAGCTCTCATTTTTCCACTGTTCTTTCCATATCCTCCCCCAGTGCTCATAACCTCCCTTTGTTTAACAAGCGTATTAACTGTCTTCACCCTGGAGAACTCCCCACTTTAGTGTCCCTTTTGGCTGCCCTCAGCTCATGTTTCCCTTCTGGGACCTACGCCTCTGTCCCACTGCCTGGTGGGGCAGCAGGAACTGCCCTTCCCATCGCTGGCCCATATCAGCTTTTCAACTTTGAAATAAAATACAGAAGCGGCACAGTGGTGCACAAGGTCCAGCTTGGATGGAGTTAAGTCGCTTTGTGGCAGTTCATATGGTGCTGTAGTTTGCATTTGTGGCTAGAACAGTGTCGATAACATATCACTATTGCTACTTCTGAACAGTACTTGCACAGTATCAAAGCTCTCCAAGCTGTTTTCTCAGGGTGAGAGGAGGGTCACCTCCAGTCCAAAGGTGAGCCAGCCCTGCTCACCTCCCTCATCTGAGCCCCATGGAATTTCCTGTCCCAGATCCTTTGGATTGTGCTATGAGGCAGATGGACCCAGTAAAAGTGGTAAGCCACATTCCAGTCTTCCTCAGCTCACCCTCTACCTATAGATTAAAGCAGATAATCATGTAAGAGTATTGAGATCTTTCTACTAACTCCATGTATGTGTGAAGACTGTTTTATGACTCACAAAAATTCAGATCTTTAGTCTCTTATCATTTTCAAGCGAATAAATTTCTGTAGTTTAGTTAATGAAAGGGAGCTATTTGATAAAGCTTGATAAAGCTTCTTACAAGCTCAAACGTGATTAATTTACCACAGCTTATTAAATTACTGTCAGCTGAGCTGCAATAAATCTAGGGCTTGCTCTTAATCCAGAGTGAATGCAAAGGAACAAGGCTCATCTTAGACCAAAAAGGCCTCAGAAAGTAACAGTAGCAATTAACATTTGTCACAAACTGAAAATGTACATTGAAGGCGATCACAGCTCAGGTGACTAAGTGTAATTGCTTAATGACAGTAAATTGACCAGAGCTCTAAGTAGTCAGTCATTTTGATTATCATGAGATCACAGGATAAGACATATGGGAAGGAAATTCAATAGGTCAGACCAAGTTGCCCGGGGCCGAGCTTGGAAGTAAAACCAATGACAAAAAGAGATACAAACTTTCAAATTTTTTACTGTTATTTTCACAGTTCTGCAAAACAACCTGCCATGCAGCTGTGTAACATTCACAGATTACTTCAGTAACAAAATGTAAAATAACAGGGTACGAAAATAAGCACTTTAACTGCTTTAATTCTGCTTACCATGTAAGCGAAAGCAGGGGTTATATCCCTCCCTGGCTTTTACACCAGACTACTGCATCCACGGAAAAGCGCTGTGATGTGCCAAAGCCTGAAGCCTGACCTCTGCTGCCAAATTGCAGCGAGCTCCCCAGGGCTGCCAGAAAGTCCACCGGGAGCCAGCACAGGCACAGCAGTGCTGACACTTGCGGCACACAGCAGGACCAGACCAAACAACACATCCTCCCTCCCTTTTCACCATCAGATGACTGGGGCACTGCAAGGTCAATTCATAACTGATTACATAGCACCAGGCAGGATTCATCATGCAGTGTACTTTTCCTCCCCCTGCTTCTTTGCTTTGTGGTAGTGGTTGTAATCATTATATAGGTCCTTAAAGACCTCCCTTACACCTGCTGGTAGTGACGTATTTAAGAACTTGATGTCCCGTTCAATGCAAAGGTCAAGGATGTGATATATTCCTTCTGTGAGATGTGTCTTCACAGCTGGGTGCAAAGTCACCTACAAGAAGAACAAATTGCATTAAACTTGAAGACAAAAAGGCAAGAAAACACCATTTCCACAGTCAGGATATATTAAATGCTAACAACAATTCATCCAGTGCCTCAGACCATCTGGAACAGTCCATTAGATAAAATCCAAGATTTTGACTTATGCAGTGTTTTCCTAGTTTTGCAAACATGTTCTGCACAAGCACAGCCCTTGCAATAAAATCCATGAGAGTACTACTACACACATTGCCATGGAGGCAAAGACACTAATCATCCTGGAATCACATGGAAACCCCTCAGCAGAACAACTGTAACTAAAAAAAACTAAAATACTTGCCCTCGATTACACATTTCAGTAGATTTTCTATGTCTTGTATAGGCTGTATGCTACTAAGTTTCAGTTTCAAATGAGCACTTCCTTTAGGCTGCTTTATCATTTACATTGGGTAGTCAAACAATTTTAACTTATCACTTGATATTTATCTAACAATTTTTATCTGAAGACTTCAACGTACAAGCCTTAATAAAAGAAGCCTTCAAAAAGCTCAGGAGATGTACATTCCCTTAATCTGTTTTAACACCGGGAATCAGGCACCTTGTCTGAAGTCATGCAGAAAGTTGAAGGAATACAACACATGACTGGGGACTTGATGCCTTGCTCACGACATTACCCCTGCTCAACCCCACAACCAGCAGAACTGCCACTGCAACCAGGCACATCAGTGCTGACTCTGGAGCCCTCTGGTGCTCCAGGCTAATTGAAATTTGTCCTATGCTCACAAATCACTTGCTAAATACTTCACTGCCTGAGACAGTGCTGGCCACTGGCATAATCACGTTATTTTTTGCTGCAGAACCGTGTCTTATCTTTGCTGAATCCCAAAATTAGCTTTATGCCTCCAGATGTAAGCATCTTCACTCCAGGCCTAATGAAAATTACATGAAAAGCCATCATTAAAATTCAGGGTTCTTTCTTCCTTAGGCAACTAATAAACTTTCTGCTAATGAAATGTGGTCCTAATCACTGTGACAGGCTCCTGCTCTCTTTCTGCCCTAAAAGTGGAACAGCTAATATACTTTATTAGACCCGCTAACACAGCTGGGAAAAACATATAGCAGGCATTAAGGCACATAAGCCTTTCTTCGGATCTGTGACCCTGAAGAGTTTGTATATCCAAAAGGTTGTAATTTTTTGCCTCTCTGTTTGTTGACCAATTGGTTGGTTTACAATAGATGTTATTTTTCCCTACACCCTGCATCAAAGTAAGAGAACAGCTGAGCATCACAGCTCCCAGTGAATGCACTGGGCTAGGCTCTCTCCTCCAAGGGCAGAGAAATCATTGCAGAGAACAAGGATGGGAAAACCCACAGCTATTGACAATATGGACCAGATGGCCCACTTGGGATAAGCAGCTACCTCAGAGCTGTAGTTAGGGGAACTGCATCCCTCACATCACAAATTCATCTGGACCCATGCCTTATTTGGGCCATTCTCACTTTGCAGTTGCCTATAAACACCAATAACACCATGGGAAGCAGAATAAAGATTTAAACAGCTGCCACTACTGGCTGGCAGTTAATTATACTTTTAAGTGGTTTATGGTCTATATAGTTAGCACAACCAATTTGTCAAGCATTACAGAGCTCTTGATGTGAGACATTAAATGTGTGAAGAGGTATTTCACTATTGCTGAATTAAGCAACAGCTCATAGGCAACAAGCAAAAAGCACTGTCAACAGTATGAAAGAGATGCCACCCACTCCAGCAAAGAATCTTTCTAGATTAATACAAAATAATTCATGGTGTAAAGAGGAAGCACTGAGGGAGCCATTACACAACTACTTAAGGGGTAAGTGACTATTTAGGTCAGTAGCTTTCATCAGTTCTAGTCTGCAGAACCTTAAAAGGGTTCCGAGTAAGTGTGAAGATGCCCATATAGAGATTTAAGTCTACGAACATGTTTTTCTCAGTTAATCTTTGATGAACCTCAAGGTCTGAAAATCACAGACAGAAAGCCACAGATCCAGTCTCAGAAGAGATGAATGGCTGAAGGAGTTTTTCTCTCCCTCTGCAGAGCAACATGAAAGATGTGTACATGCCCCAGTTAAGACAGGCATACTGAGGCCTCCCCTTCCTCCAAAATCCATCAATTCTCACCAGTCTAATGAGCAGATAAATCATCACCTACTTGTGATCTATCTACTCTGTCAGACAGAAAACACTCCTTTGTCACAGCATCTGGTGGCTTACTATACCAATTCCCCTTTCCACGCCCAAAGGTTCCATGCATACATTACTGAATTGTGGTTTCACCTATCATCCATCACTTTCCATTTCCTACTGAAAGTATTGCACTGAACTTTCCTAGAAGTCTCATGAGACTTTGTACTCCTGCTAATACTGAGGCAAGTGTCCTTTCAATTTAAAAAGGTCGTTTGACAATTCAAGTCGGGCTTTCTGACGTACATTCAACGATGAACAGATTACAGAGTTCAGAGGTGGTTAAAGTGAGCAGAAGCAGTCTTAACAGCAATTTCTCCCTTTGCTCCCTATCATGTTCACTATACAAACCATAAGCAAGTTATAAGGAATACTAAGTAACATGGTTAAAAACTGACATCTCTCATTGTTTTGCTTGCAAACCTTGGAAAAAGACTGACAATAGAGAAGGCAGCTAAGCTTAACCTTTGTAATAACCTTCATGGTTAGTTACACTGGTTACAATCCTTCAGAAACACAGCACCAGTTAGAATACTTTTTTTTTTTTGAAAGAGGGCCTAAAATCGAAGACTAGAATTCCTTTCTGTATTTCAGCCCATGCTCAGGCCAGAGCTACAAATAATCAATTTTCAGGTACTTGCACCACAAGCAGCATTCAAACCCTGGTGAAATTTAAATCCATCAAGCTGAAGAAAATGACAAGCTGAACTTAGGTCTGGATGTGACAAACTACTGACCTGGTTCTGGCATCCATAATAGCAGGAGTAGCTGCTTTCAGTAAGGATTGGAGTGATATCTTTGGTACAGAGAAGAATTACTGACAAGCTAACAATTCTTGGCTTAGTAACATTTTTCCATTCACTTTATCATTTAGATCAGATTAAAAGATCTTTTCCAGAATTTTCCACCATTACTTTGCCAGATGGGGCCCTAACTGCTACCAGTCCTGGGCAACTGAGACTAACTGGGAAATGAATTTAACTACCAAATTTATAAAGAATTTATTTTTCACAATTATGGTGGCAAAACTCTGGAACAGGTTGGCCAGAGGGGTAGTGATACCTCGTCCCTGGAAACATTCAAGACCAGATTGGATGGAGCTCTGAGCAACCTGAGAGAGTTAAAACTCTCCCTGCTCATTGTAAGAGGGTTGAACTAGATGACCTTTAAAGGTCATCTTTCAGCTTTTAAACCCAAATCATTCTATGATTCTACAAAGAAAAAGCATCATCCAAAGCAGTTCCGTAACTGGGCATTGCATTGTTTAACCTTAAAAAAACCACACACACAGTCCACACCTTAAGAAAGTTTTCAGGAGTTTGCTAAGAAAGATTCACAGGAACTCTTGCTCAAAATAACAGTCTGGATCAAACCTGTATCTCCTTGAGGCATAACAACTTTCATAACTTCACAAATTTTACAAAATTTAACACAGTTGCCTTTGCAACAGGAACTCAAAGAAAGCACAATACCATGGCACTTTCAAGATGGATGAGAACATACCTTCTGCAATTCAGTCACATACTGTGCCACAATGAAAGCAGAAAACACAGTGAAGTCCTCCATTTCTGCAGCAATATGAGTATACATCCGCTCCACCAACTGCGCACATTTCAGTATAATTTCAAACTCATCTGTGTTGCCTAAAACAGAAAGTAAGATGCAGCCTAGCATTTGAGGCATCAAAACACTAGAAAAAACCCCAAAGAATCACCCACACTTCCATGATTCTTGAACTATGTGAGGCCAAGGACAGCTTGCCATTTATGAAGTTACTGCTGAGGGGCTCCCCCAACACACCATATACATCTCTTAGAATGGACATTTTGTAAGAGCACACTGATTTTAACTCCATGTGCACTGCAAGGCCAAAATTATTCGTTATAGACATTGAAGGGCTAAAAGCAGCAGTTATGGTCTCTTTCATGATTCAACCATGACTAGCACTGCAGAGGAGAGAAAAAGAGACAGGAAAATTATATTCTCTGCCTACAGAAAATCAGAAGACATCTATTAGAAAGAGCATATTACGAAAGCTTTCTGATGAGATCCATTATGTGCAATACAGCAGCAGAGACCACGTCACTGGAGATATTTAAAGTGAGACTGGTGAGATCAGCTGAGAATTTACTCAGTAGGCAGTGAATGAAGAGAGCTAACACAAACAAGGCAGAAGGGAAATCCAGGATACTTTCATGTTATCTGTTACAAAAACAGAACAATCCTGCAAAGACAAACAGCATGTTTTTCAACCTGAGGATGCCATAGAAATTTCTTGAGACCTTTGCCTTATGAACACATATTGCAGAAGCAAACAAATTCTCAAAGTTCAACACCAGTTTAACACACCTCTTACTCTATCACTCAGCCTTTGCTACTATATTCCTCCATGAAAAATACATACATTTACATTTGCCCACAACTGTGGGCAACATATCAGCTGAGATAAATCTGAACATGGCATGGGCTACCGGACATCTGTGGAAAGCTGGGATACAGTAAGTTTCAGGCCATGAAGTCAACCCGTCTCAAAAACTCACCGCTACTAATGGCAGGGCATTTGTGTCCTGACCAGTATAAAGCACAGGATGTTTACCTTAATTGCTGCGAACATCTTTCACTTGGCTCCTCTGACAAGGCAAATTCTTTAATAACTACCAATAATAAGTCTTTTTTTTTCCCTTTCTTCTGGCATATTTAACCACACTAATTCCAAATCCTTGACCATACAGATACGTCATCTAATCCTGACGCTTCAGACACATATGATGTTCTGGCTTTATACTTAATACAGAATGGTGACAATTCAGGTCTGTAGTAAACATAGTTCCAATCTCAAGAAACTCCATTTAGTAGGATCGATTTGGGATTATAACTCACACATATTAGCATGCATTGGGAGCTCACAGTCACCATGTTTTCAGGCACAGGAGTTGATAGGAAGAGTGGAAATCGGGCACAGCAAGCCTAACTGATTCCTTTCTACTTGCCAGCCAGTCAGCGAAGAATAACTTATTTATGAAAAGCAGTGCTGTCTGCAAGCAGCAGTTATCTTCAAGTTATCTTCATCAGCCCATGACACCACAAAGTTCATCCTCAGTTTTACATAAAGGACATATGGGGCTAACAGTTTCAATGCCACAGCTAGGTTTTGAGGACTTTGATTCTGGTGTGCCCTGCATCTCCTCTTCTAGAACATATAACATTAGCGCATACATATACATCATCAAGGTGGAAAAGATATGGTACCTCTGTCTCCTTTCTGACGTCCTTCATGCATGACAGAAATAACCAGACGATGGAAACTGTTCAGAAAAGATGGTGCTGCTTTCAATAACACCTGCAAAAGACAAAATGAAAACATCTCAGATTACATAGTAAAGGGAGTGGAGAGGGTAGAGGTAGAGACTATCTCTTCATTCTGCGTCCACAGAGTGTTTAGCACATGAGAATCCAGGAGCAGGACCGCATTCCTGGCCATATTCAAATATAGCTGGCAAGCAAACATCATATTAGAGTTACTTCATCTCTCCAAAGCAGCATTTGATTCAGCACCCTAACGCCTAGGGAATTTGTCCTTGCTGGTAGAGAACGTGCATAACCAGACAGATTGACAGAACACAGGGTCCAGTGACTCTACTGATCACTGTGAAAACAGCCTGGATAGGCAGCTTTCTGCCACAGGGTTTTTGTAAGGATATTTTAGCAATGTACACTACCTTGCTTTTAGAATTTGTCATTTCTCCATCTTTAATTTTCCCTACTCTCAATCCTAATACAAATGCATGAGGTCCCTTTCCTTTTTTCTTCCATCTCTGCCTACACATTCCATGTAGGAGTATCTTCAACCCTACTCAACTCCTGGCACATCTTCACTTTCCCACGCCAGAAGGCTGACAAGAATACCAGGATGGTACAATGTTTGAAGGTGACCAACGCCCAGAATGTCTAAGCCTTGTTTTCAGAGGACTGCAGAATCCTGACCTCCACAGAGAATGAGGTCTTAGAGCCTGAGCCATTTATGCTTTTAGGAACCAATCACAGAAAAAGGAGAAGTTTTATTCTAATATAGTATCAGATGCTGATAAGCAATCCTCTGACAAAGAACAACAATGCAGGCACAAGTAAAGCAGGAGAGTGACTGAAACTATGTGATTCTGAGATTCCCAGCCTTTTAAATGACAAGTGGTGCAATGCACTTGCATACTGTCAGGACAAAATATTTCCAAACCACTATTAAAAAAAATTCCCATCACCGGTGAGTTTGTTCTTTATACCTTTTTCCTCTTCTCCCACCCCCCTCACAGTCATACCTTCGGATGACACTGCACAATAGAGAAGAGCACTTCATGAACTCCCAGGAAGACACCATGGTAGTCTTCCATCTTCAGATGATCCAAAGGGACTGTTAGAAGAATGTTGAAGGCCAACGACACATGATGTGGGTTCAAGAGAACTCCTTCTCCTTGCCTTAGCAGAGCTGCTACTGTCTCTAGAATAGGTACAACTATGATGGAAATCAGTGACTGGTCCTGACAGGCCTCTTTGGTTTGCATCTACAAGACAGTAAAAGAGATAAGGAGGAGGGCATTAGCCACCTATCATCAGTGTTGAAACACCAGAGAACTGTAATGCTCTGGCTGGAGCTAATGGAACTAGACTGGTGCAAGCTGGACTGGCAGGGAGACTCCTGGACCTCAGCCATTTTCGTGCAATTGCACCCTGAGTGAGGATGCATGCGATGCATTTCAAACAAACACTGCTGTGAGTGTAACTGAAATTATAACTATTCCCTAGTCCCCTCACAACCAGCACCTCTTTGCACCTCCTCACACAAATGCAGATGCAGTTCACTCCTTTGCAAGCATGCAGACCTATCAAAAGAGGGCAGACGCTGCATGCTCATAATCACACACATTGCAGAGCCAATCTCTGACAAATTCTGGTCTACAAACGTCATCACCATGAGAGGAGAAAAACCTGCATCACTAGGTTTATATGCTGTACAAATGAAAGACAGGAAACTTGGGTTTGATTACTTTCAGTCAAGTTTCCCTTTCATAATTCAGTGAATTTATGTATTTTTTTTAATACGAGCACTTCTTTATTTTTGTTTTGCTGCTGTTGACTTCTGCTGCAACATGTGGCTGAGAGTTATCTTCTCCTTTGGATAGGAAGAAGGACAAGATACTCAGACACTCTGCTCTGCAGCCTGACAAGTTTCTCCCAAGCTCTGTATTATGTGATGATAAAATTACTGTGTATAAGAAATGGATGACCTACATACTGCACTTACAGGAGGAGATTTACTTGAGGAAGGAGGAGAAAAAGAGTCTAGACCAAAAAGTGAATCTGGTATGGATTTGTTCAGTATCCACAATTTTTTGTTCCTGTATGCCTCTGTCCACGTTTGATGTAACCACTACAGACTCTTAACAAATAGAAAGGATAGATAATGAAGTTACAATTAAAAGATACTTACGGCTAAAGCTGTTATTATCTGTGGGCTGGCAAACCAGAAAGCTTTCTCTTTGTCTCCACTTAATGGGCAGCTGAGCAACAATTTGGTTAGGGTAACAGCTGACAACACTTCCTGCAGAAAGCAGACAGAGGATCAGTCACAGGTATGCGGCGCACTGGCTCCTTTCAAGTACAGAGCTCTTTCAAGGCCAGTGGCACTTTTGAGCATTACCAGAGCCTTGACACATGAAAAGCCTCCCACCAATACATCTCTTTGGAAATTGTGAAGCAAGCAGCAGCTCAACAAAATTCAATATGCTGAACACCACTGGCCCAAATGTACTTCATGCCACATTTATTTCAGAATCAGTCTGCTGTACAAAAAGGCTTATGTGATTTTTAAGAAAGGAAAGCCTTCTCATAACTTCCACTAGATAACAGAGGCAAGAAGATGGAATGCAGGGATACCAGTATACTGTACACTACGAACACTGCACTTTGGCAATGTTTGCATTTGGCTTTTCACTTGTTAGTTGTTTACACACACTGATTAAAAAAACATATTGCAAGCTATACTCAGGTAGCAGGAATTATATTCACAATATAGGAATTCCAGATACACTTTCAAAAAGACACATCAAGAACTGAAGCAACATATTTGTGCCTCTTTCTGACAAATAAGACAGAGCTGGATAATGCCCCAAATTTAATGCAAGTTTCATTCTCAAGTCACTGAGCTTTCTATGGAGCATAGAGCTGGCTTTTTTGCCAAAAGAGTTCCACAAGTCACCACTGCTGCTTAAGCTGCTATGAAGTAAGGCATAGAATTTATAAAGTTATTGAGTGGTATCTGGTTATTACTGAGTAGTCTTTGGAGTGACTAATACCAAAAGCACAGGTGTGGTTTTGGTTTCACTTTAAATTGCCAGCATATCTAAAAGTGTCTTTAACCTTGTTAAGAAGACCCACAGACAGATACTGATTGCTAGTACCTGTTGGGCAAGAGCTCTGAGCAGCAAGTAGAAAAGAGCTTGCCGCATGGCCTGTAATACCACAGATGTGTGATTTCTGTTGACAATATGAGGAATCAAGACTGTGGAGTCCTTAAACTGGACAGCAATTTTTCGAGTAGGGTTCTATGACCTTTTCACCTCCCTCAATTTATATCCAGAACATATTTCAGCACAGTCACCAAGCCCTTATCCGTATAAATTAATTTGACCTGATCACTGAACACAGAGGAGAAAGAGGAAAAAAGTATTTATCAAATGTCATTCAGCCAACATTTTTCAAGGCGCAGCAGATTGAAGAAGGAACTTGACAATACACTAAGCTCATGCCTTACTTTAGCCTTCTGTTGCCAAATATTCCTCAATTCAAGTCCCTGCAGCACCATCCTCATTATGGCATAAAACTCCTCAGCAGAGCAGTTTCCCAGCAGCTGGACCATCACCTCTGTCAGCTCCATCTCCATACTTTGGATCACTTGGGTTGTAATTGCAGGACCTGCATATTCAAGAGACAAAACCAATCAATTCCCAAGACAGAGACTTCCACAGGTAAGAATAGGGCAAACTGAAAATAAAACAGTTCTGTGTGCACCTTTTTAACGCTCAAATGCACAGAGGGCTCCACACTTTCCCCTTACTTCTCTCCCCACTAGTGCAATGATTTGCTGACGTCAAGTATTTCCTACCTTTGGGTTCACAGAGCAGTCATCATTCCAATAAAAAAGCCTTCAATAGCACAGAAATACTACACTAAGGCAGGTGTACATGCCAAGCGAGCCAGCTAAACAAGCCAGAGGGCTTTACCATGTGATGGCCAGAGATCCATCACAAATCGCAAAAGCATTAAGCTGACAAAGTTAAGATCTCTGCTGATCCTAAGCCACACTCCTCACTTACTCAATTACTACTACACAGACAGTCCTAGACTAGCTCACAATTTAACTGATTCTGAAGGCTTGTTTTTCAGTTCCACATGCATCCACAGGATCTGTGGCAATGACAAAAATCTTCTTCAGCAGGCATTAATATTTCATTTTACTGAACACTTTACTTATTCAACAGAAGTTATTACAGCTTTTTGCAGTGATTCATTATGTCTCCAAGCTAAAGAACTTTACCAATCTTACACTAATAATATGAGGCACAGAATGAGACAGAGAAAAGTCAGCAGAAAAATCACAGCATTCCATGGAGAACTGCGCTGCTCTTGACTACTTAATGCCAATATAAACACCAAGATCACAACTGTAGTTCACTTGAACAGTAGCCTCCAAAACAGAGTGCACACAGCCCAGGGTGTGCACAAGGCAATTCACTGGGACGTGGGAATTTAGTAAATAAAGTATCTTTAACAAAGTATTAAAAATAGCGTTTATTTCATCTTTATCTCGTGTTACATGTGTACGCTTTGTAATGCACGTAGTACACTAGCAGTGTGTATAATTTATAAGTAAATACATATTGAGGCTGCATGCTCAATCTTCTTTTTTAGTGATAGGTATGCATAATTAAAAATGTTTGCAGACCACTACACTAGAGCATGTCAGTAGTAAGGTCAATAAATTCCAACAGTTTGAAGAAGTCAGTTACACCTATGCTGTGTTCAGCTCTCTTTCTGAAAGAGACAATATAAAGAAGCCATTAGGTCCCACAGCTGGCAGGAGAGGTTTTTCTAGCCCTGACTCTCTATTTGATGAGGATAAAGAGACCGACCTGCCAATCTCCCACAGACTTCATCGGAATTACAGGTGTTCAGGATCCGTAACAGTTAACTTCCACTGTTCTATAACCTCACCTACCAGATACAAAAGCAGATGAGTATTTTACTGTAAGATCCTTTAAGATCCCCAGATAGGACATTTCAGATATGACCCGGTGCACATCCGCTGCTTCAGTGGTGCCTGCTATACCGACTACACAAACAGGACACTGCACCTTCAGCCCTACATCCAGAATTGTTACCATGGTCCAGTTACTGTCAAAATGCTCTACAGGGATGAGTACCTCAAGACCTCAACTTTATTAAGATGTTTACATCCTTCAGAAGATCATGACCAAATTAGATGGTGGCTGTGGTCCAGGTACCACAACATTGTCTCCTTGAAAAATTTCCTGTTATGCATTTATAAAAGGGCAGCCTACCGCTTTAGCAAAAGTAAACAAATAAAGACTTTTCAAAAAGTTGTATGCTTAGCTAAATGGCTTTTAACTTGCCTCTGCACCACCAAACTAGCAAAGGAAGTGGAGAAAGAGAGTTTTCATACCAGAGAGAAGCTTTTTTATCACAAAACCAACCATGACCGCAGTTTCTTTTTCAGGATACAGCTCTGGCACTGAGCAGAAGACTGTCAGGAACTGCAAAACAGGTCGAAGGAACTGCAGATTATCTCCTGCACAGGGCAGCTCTCTCAGTATCTGAGAGTAAAACTCTTGGTACAGTTTAATACGAGGTTGCTCCAAAAACCCACTGGACTCCTTCTGCCAGCCCTTCTTGACAGGATGGCTCAGATCTGCTTTGAGGAGAGTAGTGACAGATGGTATGAATGCTATAGGCAAAAGCTGGTTTGGGGTGTTACTCTGAAGACCGCGTTCAACAGTTCTGAACATCTGCAGAACTACTGGCTCCAACAGAGCAGACAGCATATCCGCAGAATGCAGCTTCTTTTCTGGCAGCTGCTGAAGGTAGAGCGTAACAACGTGACATAATGTGGTGAATGCCATGAGCAGTAACTGCTCAGCTGCAGGATTCCAGTTTTTCCAGTCTTTGCTTTTGGCTGTACCAGTGTCTGGCTTGCAGCTCACCAGGAAAAACATGAACTTCTCCAAATTGAGCCTCACACTTTGTCTTCTTTCAATTATCATCTGAAGAAAGTTTTCCAGAAACGCCTGGACTTCCTGGAGGTACTGTGCCCAAACAGGAACAGACAAGACATCAGAGAAGAATTTGCTTGCTGTAAACTGGGAAGTCATGACAGCCTCAAGAACATCACTGGCATACAACACCTTAAAAACAGAGTTGGCATTCCTGCCAGCTTGCAGGCGCCTCAGGAGGTGGAAGCAAGTACTTAAAAACTTCAGCAATAACAACTTGCTGCAAGAGACACTAGCCCTGGTATTGGTTAGCAGGGACAGCAGAACCAGAAAACACCGAGTACAATCAGAGGGAAGAAAACTGTCTAGTTTCAGAAGAGAAACAATTTCTAGCAAACCCAGACAGCTTTCTAGCTGACTTTCTTTCAGGATGACAGGGCAATCATTTTTTGCTAACAATACTACACACTGGGCAACTTTCTCCAGTGTCTTCCAAGACAAGCTGAGCTCATCCTTCAGCAGTTTGATTTCTGATGGTGCTTCCAATGGGTCAATAGTTTTGCAAGGAGCCAGGATTTCTTCATGCCAAGGGATATTGCTTGCCAACAGCTGCTGAAGTGGCGTATCTACTGAATCCCCGGTGGCAGTGGGCAGCAGCGTAGAAAACTTATGAATAAGACTGGTCAGAAAAGCACAGTGCAGGACCTTCATTTCTGGAAGAAAGGAGCTGTGCATCAAGCCAAGAGATATCTTTTCAATGCTGATGGAAGGCTCCTGGTCCATGGCAGCTTCCCGACCTTTGGCCAACATTAAAGTCTCTAGCAACACATTTGCAATGTACTCTACATCTTTTAAGGAAACATACGGCAATAGGATAGTCAGGTTGGACATGACAAGGTGCCAGTGTGCTGTGGGGTAGGTAAGATCACTTATTGCACTGATATCTCCATCCCACAGTTCAGATTCTCCTCTGCTCATGCTGGATCTCCCAGACTCCAGGATGAAAGCTGCAGCATGCTGCAAGGCCTGTAGGTCAGCTTTGGTCTGCATTAAGATCATCTTCATTTTCTGAAGCGTGAGCAGTTCTAAGCAATATTTACTAGTGGAGGCAAAACTATTTGCAATTTCCATGACTCTCACCCAACACTGCTCCTTCACACCAGGGAAGAAACTTGAAATGCCCGAGTGCCTTGCAGCAGGTTCAGTAACAGCATCAGCAATCTCAGCTGCTGGAGACACATATTTACTGCAGCTCACACTAAACAGAGTGTCTACCTCAACCCAAGTGTAAACCAGGAGGAGAGCAGCGTCACTGGCCTTTCTTAGCCAAAGGTCCAACTTCTCCTCCTGTCTTCTAGGAGCCTGCAGCAACTCCATCAGTGGCTGAATTATTCCCTTTTGTATCTTTGCCATCAGATTTTGAGTGCGAACCACCACGGGGGAAGGAGTGACATCATCTAGGCTCCTAATGTTGAACAGAAAAGCATGTAGCACTGAACACACTGACATCAGCTTCAAGGTCATGTCAGTTGACCCTTCAACTTCAGGAATGATAAGGGTCTGGCATTTCTCCACAAAGAGACACAAAATGTCCAGAATCTGGTTGGGTGGGAGTTCAAGGAGGCACTCACGAAGCTTTATTATCAGGCCAGCAGAGAAGACGGGTGGCCTCAGTTCTTCAATAGCTGGGCGGCAAATGACTGTCAGCACCTCCTCAAAGAGCCTTGGGAACTGTCGCAGCTTGGAGTAAGTCTGAAACACCGTGTTTATGAGAGCCTCCTGGGGCTTCTTTGTACGTGGCTCAGAGGCCTCGGCATCAATCCAAGCCGATGACACTAAGTCATCCAGGTCTGGCTCTACTATAAGGTGGTTTAATGACATCAAAAGCTTGAGACACCTGAACCAAGCAGGGATGGAGGCTCGAGGGTGTGTCACCAGCATCTGTGCCAGCCTGCGGTAAAACCCAAACTGTACCTCCTTGTGCCGGATGCGGTCACTGGCAATATTATAGATATCATTGCTGAGCACCAAGTTCAGAAGCTGTTCCAAAGTAAGCAGCTCTGTGCTCCAGTCTGCAGGGGAGAGCGCATCCTCCCTCCCTCCATGCTGTAGATCAGAGACCCTGAGACAACCAAAAAGCCTGCTGAGCATGTGAAAACACACAAGGTGGTTTTCTGCCTGACAGTACGAATCCAGAAAGAGCTTATACAGCAGGGACACCGAACCAGCCACAACTGCTCCATGGAGGGCAGGTTCACAAAGGTCACTGCCCAGCTTGGTCTGCACTGTGTTGACTGGTAGCAAAAGACTTTTCAAAGTTCCTTTCTTTTTCTCCTGAAGTTCCTGTTCTGGTAGCAGCTCCTCTTTGTAGGATGAGAAAAGCTCAGACTGGAACAACCCAGTCTGAAGCAAAGTTTCGATTTGGTTTCGGATTTCCCTGCTCAGGTGTTGACGCACATGGTTATCATCTGCTTGTGTCCAGCTCCTCACAGTCAGCAAGTGCCTCAGGAGCAGACATGGCTGCAGCAAGTGACCAGCTACTTGCCCAAACACACGATTTGGGTTGGTTTGCTGTCTCTGGATCAGGCGGTACTGAGCAAAGGTAAGCTGGAGGACACTGAACAACTGAGAGTTCACAGTGTCATCAGAAGCCAGCTGCTGACAAGCCAGGTTGGACAGTTTGCTGAGGAGATCAACCAAAAGCTCACACTTCGCTGCGTAAATGATGGAGAGTGAAGGAGTAGAAAGGATGCCCCTGGAGCAGCTCAGCACTGTGTCAATGTTCTGCTGTGTTTTCTGAGAACAGGCCTCTGATAACCTTGCGTTTATGACCTGAAGATGGGGAAAAAGAAGCAAAATCAAAAACCAATCAATTTTGCATACAAAGACGAAGTTCATCATAATGAACCAACAACAGCTTCTGTGAGCTCTGGCTACAACAAAGAAGTACCCGGGACCCGCCAACAGCTGCTGCTGGGCCTCTCACATCATAGGCCTCAAACCAGAAGCTCTGCTGCCCCTGCATCTGTTTGCTGCACCAGAGGAGTGAGGAAGCCCTCACTCGGTATGCGTGCTACTGGCAACAGTGTAACACTATCCCTACTGGTTCTTAGAGTTGATCCTGAAGAAACAGAGTATGGATAAATTTCCTGCCTTCCTAAATGGTTCCCAAAGTTATGCTACAAACAAACAACAACAAACTCACATACAATACAGGTACCCCCTTTGATCCAGGTAGCTTACTCAGTAAGAATGTCCGTGACTAAATATCATCTTTATATTTTAAAATGAGAGAATTTCCTGTACTGATATCTGGAATGCAAAGAACTGTTCTCTTTTCTCTTTGAAGGACACAGAGTTCCAAAGAAATAATGTTTACTTGCATTTCTCTTCCTTTTTTTCAAACTTTGTATTGATTTCCCTACTGTTTTCTCCTTCAGTTCCCTTTTTATTTGCTCCCTTCTCTCACCTTCAGATAATCTTGTCTGTGAACAAATTCAGTAGCCACTTACAAATCTGCCTTCAGTTAAAAAACTCACTTGTCTCCTTACACTTTATTGTGGATGGCTTAACTCCTCAGCTGAAACCCCACTGGACTACAACAGATCCTTAAATTCTTTCCCCTGAACCCTCTAACACCTCTGTCCTTGGTCTTTAGGGTACTACATCCAGTACCTGTGACCTCATCTTCAATCAGAAACCAGGTTTTCATACCCAGACCATGTTTAAATTTGGCACACCTTCTGCATAACATCTCTGAAGCGCAGATTTCATACAACCAGCCCTCTGTACTTCATAATTTAACTTCTGCAGAATAAAGACAATCTTCTCTAGCTTCATTTCAACCTGATCACAACTAGAAGAGTCATTTTTCCAGTTACTTCCACTGCTTTTGCAGCCATTCACTAATTCTGCTATTTCTGTAACCAGAAAGCTGAAAAAGAAGTAAGTGTTTGGTTCAGTTCTGCCTCGCAACTGAAGTCACCCCCGGTCACTTTCATCTGAGACTAAACTAATTACGTTATTAAGATGCATAATGATTCGGTTCCACCACGGTTCAGAGTCATCCTAAGAAGTGGCAGTCTGCTGACCAACACAGTGCACAAGTATTCAAGCCAAACACACCATGAGCTACACAGTGAGAGAAAATCTCTCTCTCCCTAAGACTCCCAAGGCAAAATGGTATTGTAAGCAGTAAATAATACAGGAAAGCAACACATGGAACTGAGTCTTTACTTTTCTATTGAAATACTTCAAGCAGTTAACTCTTAGTTTGAAGAAGTTAAGACAGAGGGGAAGATTATTATTAGAATGCTCTGCCATTTCTAGGCTTAGTGCTGCACTAATATAAACAGTATTGCAAGACAGAGAAACTTTCAGTAGAGGTCCTGCAAGCCATCAGATTAATTATTACATATATCAGGTAACACCTGAGACTGTGAGGAAAAGTCATGTACTGCAGAAGATACTCACTGCTACCCAGTATATTACCAAATATCCACAGTTTTAGTTACCTGTGCAATTGAAAAACTGAGACCAACTGTCTTCCCACTCTTTAAGAGATCCTGTAGTCTTCTACTATGGATAACATCATTTAAGTATGTCCAGAGTTTCTCAACAATTTCGTCCTTCAGTTCAAGTTTCTTGTTGTAGTTCGAAACGATTGCATGGCTTACCCAATCAAGCAATACCTTTAAAGAAGGGAAGAGAAGTAATCTTTAATAACCCACACACAAAAACAAAAGTAGTACCTCTTCACAGCTACAGGGTTCGTGCCTTGGGAGCTGTGCTACTTCCAAGCAGAACAGGCTCTGAACGAGCAGAGAAGCCTACCCCTGTGGGTTTTAATTCCTGAGAGCTTTCATTCCAAACCTAATGTCGGCCCTGTGCTCCCCTGCACCACTCCAAAACAACTTTCAGGAGTCAACACCTTAAGGCCCTTTCATCAGGGCATAATTCAGACAAATGATACTACTTAGCAAATGTAGTCTTTTAAATCAAACCTTAGAGATTTAGATGGATTTTCACTTTCTGACAACTGCTATTCTGTTCACATCCTCCTCTTTTTATGTTTAAATTCACCACCTAGAAATTCAGGCCTAGGAACTTAGATGTGTGCAAACTGGAAAAAGTTGAAACCCACTAATTTAAATTACTGATTTAAAACCAAAATGATAGTATGTAGCTAGATTTAATATTTTCAGTAAGTGAAATAACGAGAACCCAAAACTCGTCTCAGATGGTGCAAGCCCTAGACCCCACAATACTACCAGGGTTGGAGCAGAGGGACAAGACGCCTCACTCGAGGAAACACTGCACAGGCCTTCCATAAACAGGGTCAAAACAAAAGACTTAAGGGGACAGGGTGGGTTCCACGCAGAGAACACCAAATCTCCTTACAAGGTGAACCCCATGAATCCCCTCTGTGCTCTTTGCTCACGCACAGGTTCAGGGCACCAGAGAACACGCATCTAACTACAGTCAGTTTTCCCACCCTGATGTGCTTATTCTTAACTACAACCAGAAGCATCTGACTCTGGAGTGTCCAGCACTGGATGTAATGACCAATGGCAATGACAGCTCTGAAGTCAATGATTTCTCCTCTCTCTGGGAGACAGAACACACACACGCTCTATAAGAAAGGCTCTTTCATCCTGCGCTAATGCAGGTCTTTTCACAGAAACTACCTGAAAGATGATGTTATACAAAATACTTCATATAACTATGGAGAAATCTAGAGCTGCCCACAATCCCAAATCAGTGCTATATCTGCACTACATTTAGGGTCAAAAGCTAGGTCTGGATTTCGTGAATTGATTCATCCCCCAGCAGCAATTCGCTGTCGGGATTTTCCTCTTCCACTGTCTACCACTAAAAAGCACTCACTTGCTCCTTATTAGGCAGGAAGCACTGGTGAGACATCCACGCGAAACGTGCTAGCTTCAGTTTGTCCTCCCAAGAAGTGTTGGCGCTTTTCAGCTTCGGGTAGATGCCGGAGTAGATCGCTGCCATGGCGGCGGCACGTGGGACGGGCGGAGACACAGACACGCCACTGCAAGAAGCGCGGAGCGCGGAGTAGGCTGTAAGATGGGCAGAGGCGGCCCCGCACCCCGCCACCCACCCACGCACCGCGGCACCCACCCACGTGGCGCCGTCCGGGGCCCGGCCGCCCCGCCGCCCACCAGCCCGCGGCCCGGCCCCGCTGCTCCGCGCCCCCCTCTGCCCCCCCACC
>VWZG01005608.1:194708-257024 GCA_013396735.1 Grallaria varia
AGGGCCCGTCTACGAGCGGCGCCCGGAGCGGGGAGGGGAAGGGAAAGGAAGGGCCGGGCCGGGCCGGGCGGCGGGGCTCAGCCCCAGGCGGGGTGCGCTGCCTGCGCCAAAGAGCCTCCTGCCCGGGTCGCGCGAGGGAGACCCGTCGGGTGAAGCCAAGAACTCTCGGGCAGCGTCTTGGCGGCGGGTGAGGGGGAAATACGGGAATTGGCAAAGCTAAATTCATGTGCTGGGTACGAATGCAAGTGGATTCAGGCTCTTCTAAAATCATTCCTCTGCCTCTCTATGTGAATGCCATTGCTCAGGCAGGAGTGTGCCCCGTAGTTCCTGCTATTCTCTTTTCCTGTTTCGCTCCAACACCTTGCTGTGTCTCCAGATTAACTTGTCAGAGTTACTTGCCCATTTTTCTGAATCTGAATGTTGCTGCGTGTGCGACATCCCTTGGCTCAAAGTTCATGGTTACCTTTGGATCAGTTTATCCTTATCTCGTTTATTTGAAAATTTTTTAAGTCTTAGATTAGCTTAATGTCACAAAGTTTGAAATGTGGCGTTAGTATTGTTGGTAGGCCCGAAATTTCACCTGTAGCAATAAAGGATAATACTTCTCTGTCTCTGAAGCTTGAGTTGCAGTTCTCATTAGAGAATATTCAGAAGGTGCTTCTGTTTTTTTTTATTGTTTGGGGGTTTTGTGCAGGGGTTTTTTCAGATTGCTTGCCCTTGGCTTTCCAATGCTCACAGGTCTTTCCATGATCTGTTGGAACAAACTGCAGTCCCAGTGTCAGGACAGGGATTTAGAGTCTTCGAAAGCAGCATTTCCAATGCTAGTTTTCAAGCGCTTTTTGTGAAGTTTGTACTGGGATTATTTCAAGGCCATGGAATCTGCCTAAACGTGTACCTGAAATGTAGCAAAGGCAGGGAATTAATTTCCTTGGCCCTATGCTTAATTCACAGCTCATTTCTAGCTTTCCTAGGAAGGAGGAACTTGCGATGTTTTGTGTGATTGGCCTGTGCTCTGGTGGTTTGCATTCCTCAAAAAAAGTTACCTTAATATCCTTTTTTTTTCTGTGCTCCAATTTGCAACACTGCAGAAGATGCTGCATTGTAGCTGTGCAAACTCACAACATGATCTTTCCTCTCTCTTTCCTTATGTATTTTGCTTATCAGTAAAAATAGTTAATGGGATTAGTATTTATTGTTCTCTCTGGCTGCTTGAAAAGAACAAGGCAGCTGGGACTTCTGAGTAATTGTTTCAAGCGTTCTGCATTTCATGGACAGGGAACTCTATATGCTTTCAGGTTGTTTCATGTTTTGAAGATTGTCAGTGACGAAGTTAAAACAGCAGTATTGTCCTTCTAGGCCTTTAAATTCTGCATCATTGACCTGCTGTGAATTGGCTCAGCTTGAACCCAGCTGAAAGCATTTTGGCAGGCCATCCATGTATTTATTTTATGAAATACTCTAGTTTTGATAAAGAATATTTGTAGGATTGTTGGCTTTGCTCTTGCACTTGTCATTAGTGCTTTTCCAGCTTGGGTGATGTTCTTTGTAATGCTGAGGGTGATTTATAAAGGCAAAGTGAATGAAGAAGCCAAGAACTGAAATTAAAGTAGAGGTGATAGCGTGTCTCCTGCCAATGGGTGTTTCTTGATGAAGATGCACTTCCTGTAAGGTAGTTCCTGTTCTGTCACCTGGGAGCAGGGAAAGATATCTCTATGAGATACTGCTGGTAACACACACTACTGTGACTGCAGGGAGGAATATACAGGGGAGCAAGAAACTGTACAGATTGCATAAATCAGCTGCAAATACCACCTTGCTAGTCTTGACTGAAAGAACAGCAGCTTCCCTGTTTTTCCCGAAGCTCTGAAGAAGCTCTGATTTGAATCAGCTTCCAGCAACTGCTCTTTTCCCAGCCTCTTCTCTGTTGCTGCTAAAATGTCTGATCCTGATGTTAGAATTTGAGACTGCTGGGTAACAGACTTCTTTTTTTGCCTGTCATTTAAAATTTACCATTTTACCTGTTGGTCATCTGCCTGTTCAGCAGCTTGAAAATGCTGATCATGGTGGTATTCCTGTTTGTAACTCATTTCAAGGGGTCTTCTGGAGTTCTGCATCTTTCACCAGTTTTTGGGTTCTCCAATCCACTATAAGTTTGGGGTGTTACCTCTTAGATGCATGCTGTGCTGTAATGAGTAAGAGTTTTCTTACCAAGTCTAACTTAGCACAAATTGATCCTGTAACTGAAGCAAAAGAAGTATGGGCAAGAATATTTCTAAATGCCCCCTCTTTGCATTGAATCCCTGACCTGAGGTTATTTGCACGGTCTGGACCGGCGAAAACCACTTCAGAAACGTTTAGTTGAATCTGTTCCGTACCTTTTGGGGAGTGAATTTCCTTTGGTTTACAAGCTAAATACAACAGTCTAGATGCAAACTCTCCGAAACAGTTTCCAGACCTAAAATAAACATCTAGGAGCGCATCTCAAATACAATTAAGTTGCTATCCAAATCTAAACTGCATGCCAGACTGCATGCAGAGGCATTAGTGTGGGCCTGGGCAAGCCACTTGCACGTGAGTCCGTGCTGCTGGCTGAAACGCAGAATGGTAACATAATACATTGTTAGGTTTTGTTAAGGGTATCTTTAGATGATGGTCCATCCTTCTCTCCAGCTTTCCTCATGGCCTTCATTAGAATTTTGTCTTTTCTACAGTTTTGTGCAGCAGAAAAGGTGTTATATTTGAGACAGTGTAAGTCTTAGATGTATTTTCTTTAATTGCAGGGAAGATGAAAAGGAAATTTATTTTTGGAGTGGAACAAGGTGTGGTTGAAACTATTTTAATGAGTCTACCTGGTAATGCTTTGAAAACTCTGTACCTGTTGATGACCCTTTCTCACCCTTAACAGTTACTTAACCTGTGAGAACAAATGGGAGTCTTTTTAAGGTTTTCACCAAAGCATATGGGTTTACAATTCCATAAATCTGTTCAAAGTAATTTTTGCCGAACCTTTACATCCCCGTTCACTTGGAACTAACTTCACAGAAGGCTTATTGTCCTAACAATGGGGACAAGCACTAAAGTGTGCATTGGTATTGGAAAAGCCTGATTTATGATCATATTTTTAAAGCTGTCATTTTCTTAGGAATATGATTTTTACAAGGGAAGAAGGGCATCTGTGTGTCTCTCCCTCTCTCTAAGAGAAGTTGTGTTCCATCAGATTTAGCTGGCTAAACCAGAAAGCATGTACACCTGTGAAATACATGCAGGTCTTTGGCAGTGGAACTGTAAGGTAATGAACTCTCTTGTGAGGCAGGCTTTACCTAGTGTAGTGGTAGCAAAAAAACTGACCCTGTTGCTTAGGTTCTGCATTATTTGAAGCATTTGAGATTATTTAAACTTCTGTGTAAAATTGATTGTTATTGTGAAGGATTGGTGGCAGTTAGGGACTACTCAAATATCAAGGGAGCTATTGCATTTGTCTTACTTAGGTGCCTTTATTACAAGCCAGAGGCTAAAAGCCAGCACTGAGCTCCTTTTGCTTTTGAGATTCTATGAAGTTGTGTTTGTGAGGAGAACTTTCAAAATATATCTATATATAAAAAACCTTCAAAGGATTCCTGGGTTTTGTTGGGGTTTTTTTCAGGCTTTTGTAGGAGGTAAGCCTAGACACATGTAGGCAGGTGACAAAGGCAGAAGGCTCTGCTTTTGTTTTCATTTCCCTGGGTGTTTTTTCTGGGGACTACTTAACCTGAATGAAGTGCCAGAAGTCTGGCTCTAACCTTTAAGTTCAGACAATAAGCTATTGCTTTGTCGACTCCCCAAATAGGTTTGCTATGTAATGCATTATGTTTCCAAAATTTCTTTCTTTATATGTTAATTTCTCATTCCCCTCAATCTTCTGGAGTTTTGTTGGTTAGTCAAGCAGGGGAACCAGAAAATGACCGAAGAATACTCAAACTGCTGCTGCAGAAATGCAAGGAGGAGAAATATTTCCTTTTTATGAGCTATATTTAGCAAAAACGAATGCTTCAGCTCACCATTGCAGTTTTAGTCCAGAATCCTCAAAACTGTGGGCTCCTCAGTGAAATTAGTAAAATTAGGCAGCAAAATAGCTTCAGGCATCTGATACAAAGTCTCTAGTTATGCCTTAGTGCTGAGAGGCAAATGCCTGAAGGTTCGGTTTCATACTTGAGTAATGAAGTTGTTTGACTTCAGCAGCAAAAATACTGACATGGGTTTTTTTCTATCAGTATTAATACAACTGTGGTGTAAGTTGGTCTCAGTTTATGCCTGCACAGTAAGAGTCTCATCATCTTTTTTCTTTTGAGGTCATGAAACGCGTACGCACAGAACAGATTCAGATGGCAGTGTCCTGCTACCTCAAGCGCCGTCAGTATGTGGACTCTGAAGGTCCCCTAAAACAAGGGCTGAGGCTGTGTCAGACTGCTGAAGAGATGGCAGCTAATCTCACAGGTAATTCTGTCCTATTTTTTGTGAGTACTTGGCAGAGTTGTGAGTGTGTATATTGGCAACTATGTGAATTTGTCTGCACGTATGGACAGCTCTTTTGAAATAAAGAAATTTCTCAGTGTGAAGTTCACATGAGTTATGAACTCCTGAAGAATGAAAATGTGGATTAAAGAGTAACAAGGTGATATTTATGGTCAGTGAAACAGCAGGCTGAAATACCAGGTTAGAGTAGGGGAAAATACATGTGTTGTATACCAAAGAACATGAAGTCTGGTGAGTAGTGGTGCTTTGAGATAGAGATAAGAGCTGAGATGAGGAATTAAGTAGAAGCAGGAAAATCTGTTGTACCTTTATGCTCTAGGAGAGTTATATCATGAGAAATGGAAGAGATAAGGCTGTGTCTTTCTGGACTAGTGAGCTTTGTAGTTGTGGAAGCTCTACTCTGTCACTTGGAGACAGTGACAAAAAAAAACTTTCAGTGGATGAGACAGTTTATTTCCCTGCATACCCTTTCTCCTCTTTCTAAAAAGCTTTTGAATCCTACCACACTACCTGCTTTTCAAATTGTGTCTGTGACAGTCTTCATTGTAGTTATTTTTATTATAAGAAATTCTGCTGCTTGAGCACGTACAAGTACCAGAAGGATGCAAGCAATATGGAGGTTATAGAGGCTAAATTTAGTTGTAATAGAAAATATGGGATGACCTTTGAGTGAAAATGCAAGGAGAAAACATTTTCTGTTAATGAAACTGCTTAGACTGTGACTCTATCCCGGGCTAAGTAGAGTGCTGGAGACCTTAGTTACTTGTGATACAACTTGATTTGACAAAGCATGAGTTGCTGTCTTAGCTCTCTGCTTGTGGCTAGATAAGATTGGATGGCAGAATAACTTTTCCCACGTCTGAAGTATTTTACCATAGTTAACAATCCAAAGATGAGTAATTTGTGGGTAAATGTTGAGGCTGAGTCTCTCAGGGGATGGAAGAAAATTGCGTAATATTTAGTTATTGAGAAGTGACTTAAGTCTTACTAGTACTCTTCATTTCCTTGCTTTTTTCAGCCTAACTATCAAAAGTTTGTTGCACCTCCCTGGGAAAGTACTGGGGGAGATAGGGAAGGAATGAAACCAAAGTAAAATGCTGACTTGTTTTTTAATAGGAGATTTTCTGTGAGAAGTGGGTAGAAAGATCAGTGTTGAAATGGGTTTAGAATGTGATGTTGACCATAGCAGGTGGCATCATGTAGGGAAAAAAAGTTTCCATAAAGTGTGTGAATGAGTGTTAATTACGTTTTGTCTTTTTACTAATCTTCCACCAAATGTTACTACTAAATTTCATGTTAGTCTGTGTCCTCTTGCCAGTGCACGGTTTTGTGGATGGTGATTCAGAACTTAGTCATCAATTTTCAGTAGAACTGAAAATGGTCTGCTTTCATGTATTCAGCTGCTTACTACTCCTTGTCAAACATGCTCATTTGCTAACTAGCTGTCAGCGAGCATGCTGCAGTTCCATGAATGACTGTTGAAAAAGCAAAACCCCGCTTATTCCTACAACAGAGGCTGAAAATACTTTCTGCTGCAGTCATGTTAGTTTTGCAAACTGAATAAAAATTGAGCAGATTGTAGAGCCTACGTTGCTTTATTTTGGAGAAAGCGATCAAATACATTTTCTGAAGACGTTTTTGCTTTTTCTGTAACAAAACTTACCTTTCTTTTTGCGTTCAGCTCTTTTCTTTGACTTTTAAATTAACTAGCCTCTGTAAATGTGAGAATTGCTTGCTTCAGTCTTGTATTCTGTGACCTCTTTCACAGTGTAACTCAGTTTTTGGTTTGAAGTAGCTTTGTTTCTCAGTTTTACCTTTACATTTCTTTGTCATCTTCCATAGTCTCTTCAGTTCAGCCCCTCTCCATTTCTAGTTATATTGGCTATATCTGTACAGCTGTTTTCACAGAATCACAAAGCAGCTCAGGCTGGAAGGGACCTCAGAAGATCTGGTCCAACCTTTTTTACAGCAGAGGGAACCCAGAAGAGACTATCTAGGACCCTGTCCCATCACACTGCAGTAAAATAGAGCACAGAACTTCCTTGTGACTATCCTGTATTTCTGTAGAAAACTAGAATAATATTTGAGGACAGAATGAGTGACCAAGGAACAGGTTCCTATCAGCATATCAGACTATCTGAAATAATGTAAAATTATAAATCATCACAGTCACTCAAAAGATGACTCAGTTGTTGTTTAACAGCATTTACAGTAGCCCCACATTTGTTAGCTGAAAGCAGATCTGCTGGTAGCACGCACATGAGACCAGGAGGGTACTTTCTGAGTCAGGAGCAAGTTCCTTTGAATTTGCTATCAGGTCACATAGCTGGCTTCACTTACTCCAAGTCAAGTAAAGGAGCAGATGTTTCCAATAGATGTTCCTATGACTGCTGGAGAAGGTGAAACTATGGTAGGTTTATTAATGTATGAGGATATTGCCAGGGTTTTATTTCTGCCAAGAGGGAAATATGCTTGAAATTTTACTCTTGTTTTGGAATCAGTAGAGCTCTTGATTCTTTTTGCAATTCTGGTTTGTGTAAAGTTTTGGAAAGGGAAAGAATTAAAACTTAACTTGTTACAATAGTCTGGTATGTAGGGTTCATTTACCATTTGCTGGATGGGAACAAGTTCTAACATTGTTACTGAAAAAATAGGGTGTAATGGTTGTCCAGTCACACTGTTTCAGGATAGGCAACTCCCCTTTCTGAAGCACGAAGTAAACCTTAATTTTGTAATTAAGTTGCTTATGCATAGAAGGTTGTGGCATGAAGGGAACGCTTCATAAAGCCAAGGCAAATGAGTTGTGCTTGCATGGCATGAGCAAGGTGGCAAGTCATTCCCGTTCCTGCGGAAATGACGCCACCAGAACTCTGTGAAGAGTTGACCCTTGTATGTAATCCTGTGACGCGTCATAAGACAAGCTGTTGTATTTCTATTTTTCTCTGCTTTTACAGTGAGTAGTATGGGTAAAATTGAAAACTGACACTAACCATTCCTGAGTTATGCTGAATGTTGATTATATTAAATTTTTACTTTAGCTTTACTTAAGCACTGCCAGTATGTGAGCCTGGAGTTCTTACCAATTTTAAGTTCCTGAAGCAGCCAGGCTGTAGAAAGCTCAGTGTAGCTTTCTGCCAGTTGTATTTATTTATTTCCAAACTGATTTAAGAGACAGTATGGTATTAGTGCTGGAATCTGTTTGGGGTTTTTTTTCCAAGAGGGAATGATGAGCACAGCCCAGCTCTCTGTTTCAAAAGCTGGACTGGGCTTGCCCTGGAGAGTTGGTAAACACATCTCCTGTATTTACAGAAGCTGAAAGAAGATAGACCTGTGTCTTACCAGAGAGAGAGGGGGGAGAATAGCGACAGGCTGCTTGTGTACTCTGCGCTGATCTCTTTCTAATTAGAAGCATTGAGATGAACTGGAGGCTGGCCTATCTCTCTTGAGTATGCGAACATTTGGTGGTGTTTATAGACTTCCCGGGATGTCAGAGTTGTGCCTCTGCATGAGCCAAATGCTGGAACAAGAAAAGACCCCAGTCACTCAGAAGTAGAAAGACAGACAGAATGAAAGGTGGGGCATGCTAGGGGAGACTGAAAGAAATTGAAGTGAAAGTATTCAAATAAGGGTTTGTGGAGAAGAAAACAGTTATGAATTGGGGGTGGGGGGGAGGGGAAATGGAAAATAGTGAAACTTTTTACCCTCTTGTGCTCTATTTAGAAGAGCAGAACTTGTGTTTCTAATCATTGGTATTTGCATATGGTTGGAGTATGTTGGTGCATGTCCGTAAACTGGCACAAAGTCCCCTGTTGGATTCCAAGCAGCTAGCAGAACAGCAAAGGTTTGCTGCCAGAGAGGAAGTCAATTCCCTTTCTAAGTAGTTCAGAACCACTTCTACCAGAGTCAATGCTGGTTCTGAAAAACAGTTTAACACCATCTCAGGAAACTGTAACAACTGGGTTTGTGGTCAGTTACCAGCCACCCTTTAACCTAAAATCCTCAGGGAGGAGGGCGCATTTTGATTAAAAACTACTGAGTGTTTGCTTAGAGATTCAGTGTGTTTCTAACCCCTTCTCTGTGGGACTTAATAAATGATAATGATTATAATTTGTTGTAAACTATAATGACTGGGACAAGGAATTTGAGAATCTGAGGTAGTGTCACTGCAAACCTGCTCACAGCGGTTGGTGGGACCCACTGAAAAAGAAACTGTTTCGAAGAAAGTTGTGGATTTCTTTCCTCATCTTTTCTGAGTGCAAAGTAGTAAAACTACTGAGTTGTAAAACTGTTAAAGGATCTGTCATTGTGTTACTCTGAGTTCTTTTGAAACTTAAGGCTGTATTTGAAAACTTTGAAATGTGTTCTGGGTGGAGCAGGTGAGTTGCTGAGATTTTGGAGGGTTGGACATGTTAGCTTTCCATATACCTTCTCATTCATGATCTATCTAGATTGTTAATGGCTCATTTAGATGCTCTGGACTATGTTATACCTGGATGGTTTGAAAGACGAAATGTCATGTGAGTGGCTGGATACTTGGATTTCATGAGAAGCTTTGTTACGCATGCAAAACTCCTTAAATCCCCATTTAATATTTACTTATTTTATTTCACAGTTCAATCTGAGTCTGGTTGTGCCAACATTGTGTCTGCAGCTCCCTGCCTGGCGGAGCCACAGCAATATGAAGTACAATTTGGACGATTACGCAATTTTCTCACAGGTAAATATCAGGAATCAAGGAAGAGGAAAATAGCTGATTTTTTTCTTGTCAGTTCAATGAATAAAGGACAATGTAATAAAATTCAGAATCATGTCTCTAACAATGTTTTGACTTCTAGTTTTGATATTTCAGTTACTACAAATAGAAATATTTAATTTTTCTTGTTTTGGTTGTTCTCTGTGTGCTGAGTAGCTTTGAATTTTGTAGTTGTCTGTTTGCTCTTTCTTTGCATTTGGCTTTTTGTATTTAGACAACAGCATACATACACAGGACAAGAAAGAAGATTAGTGTTTTATGTGACAGGCAGGTAACTTAGAAGTGAAGTTAGTTCTCTGCTGTCTCCTAGTTTAGGGGGTTTAATTTTATCTATAATTGGCTTATTTTTATGGGGGGTCTGGATTTTTAAGGGAGAATTTATTCCCTTGCAGTTATTTGTACTGGCTTTGAGACTGGAGGGATAAGACAAAGTAAAAAAATTCTCATTCTGTAGTGATGCAGAGGGCAATAATGATTTTCCTTTATTTTTTTATAATTATTCAGTATTTTTTAAAAATGGTACTCTTGGCAGTTTCCTCATTTTTTCTACAAGTCTCCAATGCGGGAAGAAGAAAGCAGACAGAATTTTTAGAGAATAGTACCAAGCAAAGTGAGGTGGTCACTCCTCGTCCTTTGGGCACATCAGCATTTGTCCAGTGTAGGGATTTGATCCCATTGTGCATAACATCAGGATTAATAATTCTGATAGTTGTTGAAGGGCAGAGAAAGAGGCTACCAGGAAGGCAGAGGCAGAAAATAGTCAAGTCTTAGAACCTTGCCACCTACAGCAGTTACACACCTTTGCACTTGAATATTTGAGGTAAACCCTTAGGATTTAATAAATTTTTGAGAAGTATGGTTGATTTGTTCAGTCGCTTAATTGCTTGGGGAAGTGCTAGGCATGGTTCTGGTGTTCAGGTTGACTGTTTTCATCTCTTTTTTTTTTTCCATCCCTCTTACTCTGTTTTGATGTCTTACATGTATGAACTACTTCTGTTCCTTAGAGTAACTTGCTACTAGGCACAGCAGGACGCTTCCTATCTCTGTGGTGCCTGCCCTACTAAGGAGTGGACAGGGGATTAGGGCCACTGAATAACTTAGGAATTACTCTAGTAATTCCTAAACCTACTAGTCTCTAGTTCAACCAGCTGCTCAAAGCAGGGCAGGATGAGAGTTTGATTAGGTTGCTCAGAGCCTTTTCTAGTCAGGTATAGAAAATGAAAGTGTGTGAAGATTGCTCTGCACCCCTGGGATCTGTCTGCAGGGCTGACCAATTTAGTGAGGATTTCCCTTGCAGCAGCAAGCATTGTCCTTACACTGAGCACCTCTGAGAAGTGGCAGGCTCTTTTCCTGTGTAATGCCCCACTGGATACTGAAGGCAGCAGTTGGATACCCCATTAGTCTTCTCTAGGCTAGACAGACCCAGCTCCTGCAACCTTTCTGCGTATGTTCCTAGGGAACATTTTCTTCATCCCTGTTTCTGCCAACTTCCCATCTTTTCCATTTTTTCCCCACTGCAGAGTGATGTCCTTCTTGTTGCATTTTTGGACTAGTGCACCTGTAGAGAAAAGAGCACCTGATGGCTGCTTAGGGCTTTCACTGGCTTTGGGCCAGTTTCAGTGGGACAGGAAGGAGAATGATGCTTAAGTATGCAAGCACACCACACATATTCTGTAGTCACTTGTAGATAAATGAGAGAGAGGAATAGTGTGGACCAGAGACAGTTTGGAAGAGTACTCAGCACAGAGGAAAAACAACCCAATGGAAATAGGAAAAAAAAGGATATGCATTGGTGAGTGGCAGGAGAGAAGAAAAAGTTGAAAAGCAGCAGTGCTTATTGCATTTTGAGGATCAGCAATACCTACTTGTTTTCCAGTAATTTGGACCATTTGGTCCTCTGGTAGTAACTCACTGTGGCCCTGTATGTTGCCATGGTGTTCTGCGGCAGGGCTCTGCTTCCTCACAGGTTCCTGTAGCTGGCAAACAGCCCCAAGAAGCTGGTGAAGGAGGGGTGGAGCTGTTGCACAGATCAGTCTCTGCAGGTACAGCACAGCCTAATCCGGGGTTTGTTACACTGTGTACTAGGAATTACTGCTGGGATTTGCCTTGGCAGAGAGAGAGAAAGCATGTACATGGGTAGGCACAGAAATAAGACCACAGCATATTGCAGTACATTTTGGAAGCTTCCTTTCCCCTGGAGACAAATGAGTTACATCCAAAGCACCACATGCAAGTTTTATTGAAGCTAAGGGGAAAAAAAAGCCACCAAAGCTCAGGCCTATACAAGCTAGGGAAATAATACTGACTTAAGTGCTTAAATACTATTTTAAATATGGTGAATAAATTTTAAAGTTCCTTTAGTGCAATAAACAAAGGGCATAGCTTTTCTTCTTAAATAAATAGGGGAAATTCAACTGTCATGTATTTTATGAGGTGGTATATTATTATCTGTCCCACACCTTAGAAAAGGTTTTGAAATCTCTGCATTTTGTTCTGTCAATCTGTCTTGACAATCTCTCTGTTCAGGTCTGTAACAGGTGCTGTACCTACTTCCAGTGACAAAAAAGGTTCACTTAAATGTGCCAACAAAATTCTCCTTTTGCTATCTGATGCCACTGTCAAGGCTTTTTTAGTAATTGTCCTTGCTCTGTTTTATTCCCAGTAGAAAGTGGGTTGAAAAATCATTCAAAATTTGTTGCTGTTTTTTATATAGATTCAGATTCTCAGCACAGCCATGAAGTGATGCCTCTTCTGTATCCCCTCTTCGTCTACCTCCATCTGAACATGGTCCAGAATGGCCTAAAAAGCACAGTGGACAGTTTTTACAGCCGCTTCCATGGCATGTTCTTGCAGAATGCCAGCCAGAAGGATATCATTGAACAGTTGCAGACTACCATGACTATTCAAGATATCCTGTCCAACTTGAAGCTCCGGGCTTTTCTGGACAACAAGTATGTCATCCGTCTTCAAGAGGACAGCTACAACTACCTTCTTCGCTACCTCCAAAGTGACAACAACAACGCCCTGTGCAAAGTCCTGACCTTGCACATTCATCTGGATGTGCAGCCTGCCAAGAGGACTGACTACCAGCTCTATGCCGGTGGGAGCTCCTCACGCAATGAGAGCAACGGTCTGGAACCCAGCGATGTGCCAGCTTCCATTCTACAGAATGAGGCAGCGCTGGATTTACTGCAGGACAGCATTAAACGTGTCAAGGACGGGCCCCCTTCCTTAACGACCATCTGTTTCTATGCCTTCTATAACACGGAGCAGTTGCTGAACACTGCAGAGATTTCACCAAATAGCAAGCTGCTTGCTGCTGGGTTCGATAATTCCTGTGTGAAGCTGTGGAGCCTGCGTTCCAGGAAGTTAAAATCTGAGCCCCACCTCGTTGATGTGTCGCGCATCCGTTTGGCTTGTGACATCCTGGATGAGGAGGTCTGGATACCCTTTTCCAACCATGCCCCCACCCCCTTCTACCCTTTCTGCCAGGCTATTCTGAGCATGCATTGTTGGAGTATGTCTTCTCCTTGTTCTTTCCTGGAGTGGTTATAAATGCTGCACTGAGGTGCAGTGAGTTTGTGCTTGAGTCATAGTTTGCTAATCCTAGGTGCTGATCTTCCTCCTCCAGCTGTCCTTGAACAGATGACAGTAAACAGGCAGCTAGGTAAGGCCAGGTGACTAGAGTAGACTCCCTTCCCTGAGGAGTGTGGAGCCTTCTTAGGGATGGGAAGATGAAACAAGGAGATATGGATAGTAAAAACATAGCACTGAATAGAAACTAGAAGGAAATTCGCTCAGAACAACCAGGCAAAAGGGTGGAGAGAAGGGGAGAGAGACAGGAAAAGGAAAACAAAGACAAAGTAAGAAAAGAGCCAAAAAAGTCTGATCTGATGCCTAAGTGCAAAACTGCATTTCAGGCATCACCTTAACCATAGGTGAGGAGTTATCATGGGAAAATTATGCAAAATATCTCTGTTAAGCAATCCAAAGTGTAGAAACTTCCAAGGCTTTCTACTCTGGAGTGCTGGAGACACAAATAGGAATGTGTGTACCTTAACTTTTTTTGCCTTCTAGTCATGCCCTTCCTCCCCTCTTGACACAGCTGCCCAAGTAGCATCTTGTATCTGGTTAGAGATCAAAATTTGTGACTCTTCCATTGTTTGATCACTCCCTTGGGGGAAAAAAAAAAACCTCACTTGTTCTTGTGTTGAGCATTTAGCAGTACAAACAGCTTTTTTTTTCCACTGTTTTTTCTTCTAAAAAATACTTAGTTCCAGGGTTCTGTTTATTTTGGAAGAGTTCAGAGAGCTTGCTGTATGCGGAGATCTGTGAGCTGGGATTGCTTTGATAGTCAGCTTGAGAACAAGAGGTAGGCATTGAGATGAGACAGGACTGCAGCATGCTCACTGCTTCCTAGGTTAACCCTTTCTGCAGAGTGACCAGGTAAGTGGGTCAGACTAGACCAAGATGGAACTGTGGACTTGTTTTCATTATCAGCTGCAAGAGTTCATAGGACATGTGACTGTACTGCCCATTATAGAAGCCAAATGTCAATAGGCCTGCAAGAGAGGAGAATTCATTTGGTAAATCAGCAGGTCACCTTCTTTGGCTCTGGACTATAGAAAAGTGAGATATTCCCAGGTAATCAGGAGTGTGTGTATTAGACTTTTTTGGCATGTAGGCACATACTTGCATATGGGAAATGCATTATGAAAAGCCATGGAAGCTTGAGTGCAATTGGCTGTTTGATATTTTGTGTATCCTGCAGTGGTTGTGCACAGATCTAAAACAAAATCTGGTCAAAGACCAGCACAGAGTCATCATTGCCCCAAATAACTTCTACCACTAACAAAACAAATAGTGACCTGAGCAGGGGTTGAAAGTTAAGGGAGGATACCAGCCTGAACACACTGTTGGTTACCAAATGGAAATGAAAGGCCTTTGACTACAAAGAAAATAAATTCCATTGTCTGGGAGCCCTAAATGAAAATCCATGGGCACCCACAGGATTTGAGGTAGGAACAGACCAGTGCTTGCTTGGGTGCAATGGGAGTGGAAGCCACAGATACTGAGACCAAACCAGACCACTTCAATTGGGCTGCCGTTACCAGTAATGCAGCTCGATGTGAGCAGAGGTTCTGTTTCCGACTGTCAACTGCAGTCTAATTAGCAATTCACAGGGAAAAATCCGATGAAAACTTTGACAAGAATAAAAATCCTGAATGTGCTTTGACCTTAATTCAGTGAGTTCTATAGAATAACTTGTAAAGATGTTGAAATTTGGTTTGGCTGATTTCTGTATTGTGTAATTAGCTTTGGATACTGTATTTAAATAGTAATGCATGAAGAAATTAGTCTTCGCCTTGGTTTCTGATTTGCTGCAAGCAAATATGTCCTTCTGTTTTTGAAATTTTGGAGGTCTAAAATTATACTAGTTTCAGTGGATCATCTTTGTGTCATTAAGGTCAAAATAATATTCTAGGAGTAGTTTTAGTGAATTTTGATCAGTGTAATGCCACAGTGTACTTCATTAATGTTGCCTCTCTTCTTGGAAATAGGAGAAGCTTATTAATTTGGAATGCAGTGATCCTGTTTTTTTTAATAGTAGCGTCTCACAAATGCAACTTTTTAGTCTCTTACTTATGTCCTGTATAAAAATGTAGTTTTGCGGCTGTGCAAATGGGTGTATTGCCTGTCTCTTTGCAATTTTGCCATGCTCATCACTGGTACTACCTAAATCAACAGCAGAAAATAATGGTCTGTTCCAAGCTGCAAGAATGGCAACCATTAAATCCTATGAAGACTATGAGTTGACCCTATTTAGCTCTGCTTCTAAGGTTGCTTTTAAGTGGCAGTGGTCCTTCAAGTGGTAATGAGTGGGGACAATGCTAACACCTTGTTCAATGGCAGATGGGAGGGAATTCTGGAAGGAGCAGTAAGAAATGTCCTGCAATAAGAGCCATCCTTCTCCATCTTTCCTTGCTAGAAGATCTCTACTGTAGGCAGGTCAAAGATCCTCCCTTTTGTCGTCTTAAGAATAGTGCAGGATGAGAAAGATGATGACACCCAGGGAAACCTGTTACTAGTTAGAGAGGGGAAAAAAAAAAGGGGAGGAGTGTGAGTTTTTGGTTTGCTTTTCTTTGACAATATCATTGTTGCTTTTTGAGACTTACTCATTCCCTTGAGGCTTATGTTGGGTGAAAGACTAAGATAATTTTTGTCAGATAATGTTTGCTGCTTATGTGCTTAAATGTATTAACAATAAGTTTTTCTGGGTCCAAGTGACTGTCACGCAAAATGCCTTACTGATTTAAGTAAGAGCTAGGATTTGGGCAGTCTGTCCATGGGTGTATAATTTAGAAGGTGTCTTCTGTAACAAAACATGCCAACGTTTTTGCTCTGTTCAGATTCTTATTAATATAATTTTTTGGAGTATTTGCTTGCTCAGGAAGATTTCCTGTTCAGCGTTAAAGAGTAAATCTTCTTTAGCTCATTTTAGTAGTGTCAGTAGGTTTTCCAGTTATATCCTGTTACTTAAAATCTGTTTTGATAGGTCTTCTTTTAAAAATAGATAGTTCAACTAATAAAACGTAGCTTTTAGCTTGTGTAGGTTATTGATTAACATAGACTTATTTAACTTAATTTCCTGTCCTTTCCAAGAAAATACAAATAGTTCACGCTAACCTGCAGCAGCAATCACTTCAGAAGGAGCTGATGGGAGCTGGGTATGCCTAGTCGTGTGTTATATCCTGGAAACACATTCAAGGTGTGAAACTGAAATCCTGAAAAAAGTATTATGAACAGAGATTCCCTGCCTCCCTGTTGATTTACAACACAGATTGCAGTCTTTTTATAGCTGCAAATGCACAGCTACATGGTGGTAGTAGCTGTGGGATGCAAGGGAGAATGTGATTGATCTGACAAAGAAATTAAGCTTGGTTCCACAAAACAGTAATTTAGTGGCTGTTTTGTTAATCTGGTCGGCAGGCTAGCTTGGACAGGGAGGAAGAAAATTTTTAGTGACTCAGAAGCATCATAGGTGCTCTGTTTTCAGTGAGCTATAACAGCAGAGTGAAGTTGTGCTAAGTGTATGTCAAATGGAAGTCAAAGATAAGATTTGCTACCTTTGACCATATAGGAATTAATGGGTTTTAATGTGGGTTTTAATGCTGCAGAAGGCATATTCAAATCAGCTGCTACTGTAATACAAGGAAAAAAGAGGTGCTAGTAAGAAAGAGTATGTGCTTGCAGACAGCCCGATTAGCCTTGTATTACTTTGACTGCATAAAAACAAGTACCTGGACTTGCAAAATTTACAGAAACTGCAGTACAATATAGGCAATGCGCTTCCAGTGGTAGCTTGTCAGGAATCTTCTGGTCATCATTAGTTAGTTTAAAATGCTGCAGGTATCAGCCTTTTTCCCTTAATGTGGTAACACACCCTAGATATACCGTAGATTCCAGCAAGCAGGGCTCTATCTGAGGTAGAAAAAGCAATTTGAGTAAGAATGGGGCTTTGCATGCTAGAGCCTGCAGTTTATCTCTGCCTCGCCTCCATAGCAGAGATGAAGTTGCCTTCCAGCCACCTCATACAGCTCCCATGGGCACTGACTACTCTGAAGAGAATTAGTATTGCTGGTCACTGCTTGCTGCCTACTGCGCAGCATGCCATTGAGATGGAGAAAGGCAAGGAGATAGCTCAGCCAGAGTGTGTTCACTTTGGACATGAGATTTGAAACCACTGGAGTAGAAGAGCTTTCAGGAGTATTGCAAAGTCTGAAGCAAAAATGTCTGTGGGTCCTGAGGTCAGAGGTATTGGAGCTAGTGTGTCAGCCAAGAGAGTTGCTCATGACACACTGACTTCTGCTGGTCGACAGCAGTCCAGCAGCCCTGGGAATTGGGTTTCCTCTCGGGGCAGGAAGTGCTCCGTCTGCAGGAAACAGACCAGTTCACAATGATACAAGTTAAAGGGCCTGCTCACAAACAAAAGGGTGTTGTGTTGAATTTGCTGTGGGGAGATTGTCTGTGAATGAGTGTTACTGATTCAGTACTGAGGAAAAGTGTCTGCCTGACAGCCCTGAGGAAAGGTGGTCTCAAGCTACTACAGAGGTGCGCCCCAAGCCATGGTTATCTTGCACTGTCAGTGAGACCCAGGCTTGTCAGCCAAGGACACTCTCTTGAGATTTGTTGAAACTTCTGTAGTCTGTAGCCGTTGAGTGTCAAGAGGAGCTGCTTGAGTAGGCTTTCAGAGGCTTTTACCCTCCTTGGAGATTCCTTTAGCACAGCTCACTGAACAGTCTTTAAAAGTCTTTACTTGTTGGCTATTTGCCCTAATACTTCAACTGGAGAATAACAGGATGAAAATGTTTCCAGTGCCATCATTTTTGTGATTATTAATTTTTTGCTACAGCAAAATAGATACATTGACCTAAATAAGCAGCATACATTTGCTATTCTGGCAGGCTGTTCTTGAAGGATGAGGATGTGGAAGTATCCTGATGGAGCTTGCAGGGAGAAATAACTGTTACAGCCTTACTGGGTTTCTGTTCACATGTTGGGTTAAGAATGTCCAGCAGACAGCTTGTCAAATATGCTTTGTCTTTCCATCTCCTGCCTTTTAAGACATATGTGATTATTTTCCTCTACTGTGAGATTCACTTCCAATAATGACCGCACCAAAGAGTAGATGCCAAGATCTGTTTCAACATCTTAGCCAAATGTTGAGTAGAGTGTGGATAGGGACTATGCACATGTTTTTAGCAAGTGGAAAAATGTCATTAAATATTTACTTTTTTCCCTTTTTGTGTACAGTCCCAGGTAAGATGCCTTCTGGATTGAGCATGAGGCTACCCAAAATGAAGACAATGCCTTTATAGAAATTCTTCTCTCTCCATCTCTTCCAGCATTAACTTAGATGTAACAAATGCACCAGCAATGTTTGTGTCTGAGTTGCAGAAACTGTGTGTGCCACTTCTAAAATAACTCTTGTGTTAACACCCGCCTGTTTTCCTCATTGTGGTTCCTGTATTTGTTGAACACATAAACATGCTTTCCTTTCTTGTTTCTTTTTCTTCTCCATGACCAGGAGGAAGATGACGACAGTACAGGCACAGAAATGAAGATCCTGAGAGGGCACTGTGGACCTGTATATAGCACGAGGTTCCTTTCAGACAGTTCAGGACTCTTATCTTGTTCTGAGGACATGTCCATCAGATACTGGGACCTTGGAAGTTTTACAAACACTGTGTTGTACCAAGGGCATGCCTATCCAGTCTGGGATTTGGATATTAGCCCCTGCAGCCTGTACTTTGCCAGTGGTTCCCACGATCGCACTGCAAGGCTCTGGTCGTTTGATCGGACGTACCCTCTGCGAATATACGCGGGCCATTTGGCGGATGTAGACTGTGTTAAGTTCCACCCCAACTCCAACTACTTGGCCACAGGCTCCACGGACAAAACCGTGCGCTTGTGGAGCACTCAGCAGGGCAACTCAGTGCGTCTTTTCACCGGGCACCGTGGCCCTGTGCTGGCACTCGCGTTCTCTCCCAACGGTAAGTACCTGGCATCGGCGGGTGAAGACCAGCGGCTAAAGCTGTGGGATTTGGCATCAGGAACTCTTTACAAAGAACTGAGGGGGCACACGGACAACATAACCAGCCTTACTTTTAGCCCTGACAGTAGTTTAATTGCTTCAGCGTCGATGGACAATTCAGTTCGGGTCTGGGACATTCGGAACACTTACTGCAACGCCCCTGCAGATGGGTCTTCCAGTGAACTGGTTGGTGTATATACCGGACAAATGAATAATGTACTGAGCGTACAGTTTATGGCCTGTAATCTTCTTCTAGTGACTGGAATTGCACAAGAAAATCAGGAACATTAACTTTTCTTTTCGTCTTAGGGAAGTGGGTGGGTGTATTGAATGTCAGAGTCCATTGCAAGCTGAGATTACTGACTGTGAAACACTTTTCTTCCTCTGCCCCTTGGAAAGGCATGTTCAGAGTGATGCAAATGCTTTAAGATGTCACAGAAAGGCCTGTGCTATTTAACGGAATAAGGAAAAAAGGAGGAGTGATGAAAATGCATATACATTCTAATATTGTAGGAATGAGGAAAAAATTGAGTAAATCCAGTAGCTTGAGGAAACCAAAAGCCTGGTCCAGACAAGTGAAGCTGCCAACCAGATAAGCTGCTGACCTGCACTTAAATATCCTGCATTGACTGATAGGCATGTTACCTACTGTTAACTGAGGCTTGAGTGTGTGGAGAACTACTGGCCCAGTGTTTTTTGTGTTGTTTTGCTTTTGTTTTCCTAGTATTGCAGAGGACCAGCATTTTTAAGACCCTTCTATTAAAAGAACATTATGTATTTTCTACAGTGATGGTAGTCCTAAATATTACAGCTCCCTATAGCACTTCTGGAATATTTTGGACTAAGTAAAAAATACCATTGTTCTTTTTGTAAGAGGATGGAAATCTGACCTCAGTTGGGGCCCATCTCTGCATTGTCATTTGGGTTTGGTTCTTGATATTAGTTATGATGTTTGTATTTATGTTCCATTAATTAGGAAATTTTCTGACTCTGGTTGCACTGCGTTTTGAAGGTGGAAGGACAGTGGGGGCAGAGTGGTGGCTTTAAGAGTAATAAGCAACTTGCCTTTTCTGGAGGGGGGCATAACAGAACTGAAGCAGCTAAGTTTGGATCCTAATGGAAAACAGGGCATGTCTGTCAATCCACCACTGCACCTTTCGGAAATATTTCCATAAATGGAAGTTGGCAGTCTAGGGTAGGGGGATGAAGAGAGAGAGACACACACAAAGTGACATGGGAAAAAATAGTATTACTAAATTATTGTGTGTACATAGCGGCAACTCTGCCAGTGTTGGATTTTTCTCAAATGTTGCAATACCAGTTTCATGAACACTTTGTGAGATAAATCATCAGCATTTACAACAAGGATCTGCGGAAAAAAGCACGTTCTAGTTTGTCATTTGGAGAGATTAAATATTTCTGCTTTCTGGGAAGAGTTATTTTGTATTTTGTTTTCTATTAAAAGCATTTAGTTTAAAAAGAAAAATGGTTTGGTCCCTTTCTGGGAAATTTGCTCCAACTGGGATGGGAAGAAGGCAGCAGCAGCATGCTTCTACACTGCTTGAGCCAGAGCCCATTTGGCACGTGGAAGCTAAATCTGGTTGTCTTGCTCACTAGGTGCATGCTGTTTTGATGTCCCCCTACATCAGGCTTTCCACAGAACTGATGTGCCAGATCATGAATAGGGAATCGAAGGTTATCTGAAATGCACATGGTGGATCTAGGTGCCCCCTGAGGTTGACACTATGCACCAGAAGGCCTCATTCTGTAATGCTGCATGACCTTTACTTTCTGGTTTGATGTTTTAAAATGCCTCTTTTGAGCATGGCTTCTAGACAGGCTGTTGGTATTAAATGATAATTCCCTTCAGCTTCCCTCAGACCTTCTGGATTGTCAAGAGAAAATTCTTGAAAACATCTAAATGATCTTAAGAGTTCAAATGACAACTCACAGTTGCCTGTTATTTTATTGTGTACTTACACGTTGGTAGGCAACCAAAATATTTTATCAGAAAAGTGTTTGACCTTTCTGAGATTAATAACAGTGTGTGTTGCAGCTCAGCTCTGGGAGTACCAGAAACCCCTCTGTACACTTGGAGTTAAATGGCAATGCTAATCTTCTGGTGGCTGCATTAGAAATGTCAAGCAGCTTAACAATCACAGAACAGGATCAGGCATTTTGGAAAAAAACCAGTGTGGGTGATGGTTGTATTGCTGGTGCTTTGTGCTGTACAGGTCTCCAGAGAGACCTCCCGCAGCTCTGTTGAGCCAATACAGCTCTCCAGACCAAACATATGGTATTCTTCAACCTGCAGTAATCTTTCCAGTTGTTTAGAGTGTTTTTACTCAATTCTGTACATTTTAGCCCAAAGGTTTCATTGTGAAATTACTCTTTTGGCTGAATGCCCATGTGTATACCTAAGAAGGATATGGCTCACTAGTACTCACTGGAACTCATTTTGCTGTTTGTTCCATATGTCCAGTGCAGTGTTTAGATTTAGAGCAGCTGGACTTTTGGTCCTGAAGTAGAGCAAACACCAAATAAAAAAGGGAGGGAGGGGAAGGGGCAGAAATCAGGGCAAGATGGGCAGAGAACAAAATTTCCCTCTAACATCTTGCTTTTACAGTGGAATTGGGCTTTTTTTTACTTGGGGTACTCTGAAGTATTTTGCACACAGAAGTGATGAATAAAGAGACTTGGGAACGAAATGCTGTTATATGTCATAGGCTAAAATATGTAAAAAGTGATTTTTGAGGTGTTGGAAAAATTGAGCTTCAAACATTTAAATTTCTGCATACTGTGGAGAGTTTTATGGTGCTCGTGGAGCGTAAGTGTTTGAAGGAAAGAAACCAGGAAATAATCTATGCTATTAAGAAATGTTTGTAATTGATTGGGAAGCTGAATTTTAAGGCAGAACTGGGAGGAAAGTATGAATGGGAGAAATACCATTAAATCTAGCAAAATTTGGCCTCTAACTTCTATTTTATGTGGTTCATAAATACGTGCATTCTTGTGGAACACTTCCTTATTCTATTTTAAATACATATCAAAAACCACAAAAGCATTTAAGCTGACACAGTGAAGCACTAAAATATTAATAAGCTTCATAGCAGGGATCTTACAGCTCATGTGTCTGTGTGTAATGCTGCTCCCCATGTACCTGGGTCCTCCTTCCCCTACAAATCTCTGTTCACTTCATGTACCTCCTGGATGATGCACAGTGCACTGGGCACTGCATGGGATCAGCCAGTGGCTATTGGGAGATGCTGAGAAAAAGAGGACAGTGGTAGACAGCAGTCCTTCCTTGATTTGCATGTTCTTGTGTTCACACAGTTATGGTTTTTTGGATTTTGGGATTTGTTACAGTAGGCTCCCAGAACTGTGGGCTATGTGTCTTCAATAGCTACTGATGGATTTAGTTTCATCTAAATTAGTCTCATCTCTTTTTATTAATCAGCTGTATACTTGTAGCTTCCACAATTTGCTGCAGTACAGATTTATCTACACCTTGTTTTTATGAGGGGAAAAGAATATTTCCTTGTTGACGTTCATTACCTGATAATTTTGTTCTATTCCCTACCCTCTTGAATTGATAAAGGCACTGAAGAGTAAAACACCCTTTCAAAAGGTGTCAAGTAGTCCAGGCCACAGTAAATATATACAAAGCTGAGGTAAAAGTCCATACTTAGTCACTGAATACTGATGAAAGGAAAGGGTATTTGCTCTTCTAAATTGCTACACCCATTCGCAGGTCTATACTAAAGCTGCCTTTCCCACTTTTAACACTGGCATCTCCCATGCAGTATGCTGCCATACTGCTCAATCTCAATGTCTCAGTTTCCCAAATGGTACAGTTCATCCTCTTCCTACCCATTCTGGTTCCTTTGTGAAAAAGCTGCCTCTTAGAAGTGTCTTAAGTCTAAAAACATTTTACAGAAATGGCATTTCCATTAACAGATCCTTTGGGTTTGCCAAGAAAAATAAGGACTCCAGGCCATTTTGCTAATCTTGTTTCAACACTTGTTGGCTTTTGCTAGACCTATGGGCTGAGTGGGTTCTTCAACAAAGTCCTGAAATGGCCTTTCTTCTGAGTGGTGTCTAGTCACTTGTGATGAGCCAGGCTCTAAAACTGTACCATTACAAGATGCCGCTGTGACAGTTTAATTAACTGCCTGGATGTCCCTCACCAAAGACTATCCTGTCATGCTGCGCGTTAGCTATGGGGGTTTTTTTTAAGTTACTGGACAGGAGCCACAACTGACTGAAATACATCAACAATGCTCTCCATGCTTAAGATATTTCCAGTACTAAATAAAATTTGTCTTTGGACTGGTAATCTTTTTTAAAAATTTTGAATGTGTCTAACTTTCTGTTTCATGGACACTGCTGCACAACAGCACATGTACAGAGAAGATGCTATGTTATATATAAGGATATCTTGAACCCCCTATCTTGGAAGATGCCAGATTACACTCCCCGTTTACACTTAGGCAAGTGAGCTACCTAGACAGCAGTGAGTGCCATGCATCTGTTTGGAGGCACAGCAGTATTCCTGCCGAAGCATCCAAAGGCTGGGTTGAACATGAGTCTTGAGAAGTTCCTAAAAGTGATAGATAGAGGAGAACTAGGTGGACACTTAAGTGGAGCAAGGCTGCTCAATAACTAACCACTCCTGCCAGAAGGAGTTTCTTGTTCTCTGGGCAACAGTGATAGTACCTGTCTTCCAATGTTTGCCTTAGGCCAGCCCTGGGCCTGGCTCTGCAATAGCTACTGAAGCTTTGTAGATCATGGAGAGAGACAGGGCAAACAAGGGCAGAAACTTCTGCTCGTTGCAGCGATAAACAGAGGTCATGCTGTAAGACAACCCCAGACAAACAAGTGCCAACTGCATGTGGAGAATGGCCATTTGTCTGGCATCCAGAAAAGCGCAGCAAAACTAATCTACTGACAACTTGCCCTTTAGAACTAGCACAGATCCTTCCATCCCTCCGGAGCTGCATGTACTTCAACACCAGGAACGAGCCAAGCCCTAAACATTTGCTCCTGAGGACTGGAGTTGTGAGTGCAGATGTGACTTTGTAGTATTTTAGGTTAACACATCACAACTTCAGCCAATTACTGGAGTTTGCACAGCTTCTGCCTTTTTTTTTTTTTTTTTTGGTGAGCACCTTAGCTGGAGACATGCAGGACTGCTGTTTTTGCCATTTTTGCTTAAGGCAATAGCAGAGTAAACTGCATGTGATAAACAGACTGGAAAAGAATAGCCAGAATTTTAGGCACTCTCTTTCTTCCTGGCAACTCAACTCCACTAGTGCAAATATTTTATGACCACTTAAGGATGACTGTGTAACCATCTGTGAGTTTGGCTGTGGGTGTGTTTTTATACTTCTTTTTTTTCCCCAGAAGCAAAGACTAAACCAAACTAGAGCTTAAAGTTCTGCTGCATCTAAACTTTCCAGCACCTTTGCCAGTCAGTCTCCTTGTCCTGGTGGAGGTAGGGGATGCTTGACTTTCTCTGTTCTTTTTAAAATTATTTATACATATTTCTTACTTTTCCAAAGTCTCTCAAGAGAACACATCCAGTGTTTTCCAACAGCCCTCATCCTGCAGCCAGCACAGGAAAGTGCTGCGAACCTGCCTTCCTGAAGCACTGTTTGCGTCTCTGAAGATTGTTTTATTGCATCAAGATGACACTTCACACATTTCAATGACATCTATGTGCAGGGATGCCAGAGCCCCATCCAGCACACCTCATTGCTCCAGTGCACCTGGCGGTGGGCACTGTATGCTTCTGTCAGGTTTGATTTCACCATGTTTTGCTTTCCTCCAAATGGCGCTGCGTAAGAATGTGTCCTGTGTAATTTCAGTGCTCTGTGTTGCTTTTGTGCTGCTTGCTTTGCTCGATGCAAAGACCTTTGTCCTGCAGTGCCCCGTTTTTTCTCCCTGAAGATGCAGAGAGGCTACAAAACTATTTCAGTATCAAGCAATAACTAAACAGATGTCTAGCATTTGCAGTTTAACCTACAACACGTAACCCTGATAACCTGGAGCCAGCACAGGTTGGCCAGGACAGCCTGCAGCACCTGAAGCTTCACTGGAAGCCATAAACTCGCATCTCTGCAAGCTTTCCTGAGCATGCCCCTCTTGTGGTGCTTTCCCCTGTATCCTCCCCTGCATTCATTGGGTTTGACCTCCACACCTTCCAGCACCAGCAGGGACAGGGCTGTGGTGCTGTGGGGGTTTGGCAAGACCCTGGCCCTCGGTACTGGACCCAGGCTTGAGGTTTGCTCTCGGTCCTCCCTCCCAGACCCCGGTTAATCCCCAGCCCCTGGAGACAGAAGCTGGTGTGGGGGACACGGTGCTGACCCCCGGGGCACACCATGGCACAGCCTGCAGTGGGACGAGGCTCCTCAGACCACAACAGCCTCAGGCAACAACCCCTCTCAGTAAAAAGTGCTATTTAATTGAGCGTTCCTCCCCTCTCCCCCCTTTTACAGGCTGTCTTGTGTAGTGTTCCTCCAAAGCTACACTAGTGTTTTATGTACGGGTGTTTTCCAAAGCTGGGTTGTTCAGCCGGGAAAGAGGGAGGCTCAGGGGTGACCTTATTGCTGTCCAGAACCCCCTGCGAGGAGGATGTAGCCAGATGGGGATCAGCCTCTTCTCCCAGGCAACCAGCCACGGGATGACAACGTCTTGTTTACACTGGGCATCAGTAAGAATTTCTTCGCGGGAAGTGTGATTAGAAATTACAATGGGCTGCCCGGGGAGGAGGTGGAGTCAGTCACCCTGCAGGCGTTCAAGGAAAGACTGGGCGTGGCACTGAGGGCCCCGGTCTCGTTGAGGTGGCGGTGTTCGGCCGTGATCCCAGAGGCCTTTTCCAACTTCGTTGTTTCTGTGAAAATCCCTTCCGACCGTGATCAGGAAAGGCGGGATCGGTCGGGGCGAGCCCGCCAAAGGGTGCTGCCCGGGACCGGCCCTGGCCCGTGGGAGGAGGCCACGCGTTGCGCTGCCTTTTCCAACGGGAGAGAATTACCCCCAAAAATGGCCCTAAAACAGCGCACGGGGCGAGTGCAGCTCAACTTCCACGCACTCCCCCGCCCGGCTCGTCCCGCTCCTCGCCCGAGGGATCGATTGGTCTCGCCTCCGCCTGGAGGGCAGCCGCGGCAGTGGCGAGCGCCAGAAAGGTCCCGCGGCCGCCCTGCGCGGGCAGCGGCGCCAAAAAGTGCCCCAGGCGCCGCTCGTCCCGGCGCGGGTGCCGGGGCTGCCCCCTGGCGGTACCCGGGCCCTGGGGCTCCACTGTGCCGGGGCTGAGGGTCCCTGAGGCACCTCCAGCGCTGGGAAAAGGTTACGGGTTTTCCATTGAAGAAACGACTGAGAGGGGACCTCGTCAGTGCGTATAAATATCTAAAAGGGAGGGTGCCAAGAGGATGGAGCCGGGCTCTTCTCTATGGTGCCAAGCAATAAGAGAAATGGCAGAGGGCAGGAGCTGATGCACAGGAAGTTCCACCTGGACATGAGGAAGAACTTCTCTATGTGCAGGCGACCGGGCACTGGAACAGATTGTCTAGAGCAGTTGTGGAGTTTCTCTCACTGGGGATAGTCAAGAATCACCTGGACACAAATCCTGTGCCATGTGCTCTGGGATGACCCTGCCTGAGCAGGGAGGTTGGACCAGAGGACACACTGTGGTCCCTTTCAACCTGACCCACTCTGTGATTCTGTGGTTAAATATACAATATATATCGTATCCTCCTTGCAGCGCCAAAGGGCGGCAGTGGAGATGGCAGGGAGGCTGCGTGTGGGAAAGGAGGAAGCCCAGGCACTAGGGTGAGGTTGCTGTGCTGCTGCCCTCACACTGCAGGTCTCCAAACATTCTGGCATCATCTGATGGCTGCGAGGAAGGTTTATGCTAATTCACTCAAATATCAAGGGAGGTTTATGCTAATTCACTCAAATATCAAGGGAAACGGCCCTGGTGGTTTTCCCAGGATGAGGCTCCATCCCTCGGCATCTCCCTGGGTGTGCTAACCCCTCAGTTTCCCTAAATACTGGGAATTTGGCTACATCATTTGCAGCAGCAAAAGGCTGTTCGTCTTTTCCCGTGATTTTTTAATACAATTTTACTCATTTGCAGACTTTAAAGCATGGTTGTTCAAACCACTCTGGCAAAAAAAATTCTCACAAACTGATGTTAACTAATTCACAGAGAAGTTTGACCCAAAAATTTAAAATTGGAGTGTAGATATCCCTATAGTGGGCAATCCGGTGGGGAAAACAGGATGGGGGGATCAGTTCCCTGCTCTGGCTCCCAGTACTGTGTGGCCTTAGGAAAGCTGTGATTCAGTTTCCTTCTCTTAAATCAGGGTTAGGGGCAGAAGATTGTCTGGAAAATGGCTCATACCCTGAGCAGTGATATGTGAAAAAAATAGTAACAATGAAGGGCTGTTTGTATGAATCATAGAATCATAGACTGTTAAGGGTTGGAAAGGACCTTAAAGATCATCTCCTTCCAAACCCACCCTGCCATGGGCAGGTCCACCTTCCACTAGACCAGGTTGCTCAGAGCTTTATCCAACCGGTCCTTGAACAGTTCCAGGGATGGAACATCTCAGAACTTCTCTGGGCAACTTGTTGCAGAATCATACCATCCTCACAGTAAAGAATTTCTTCCTAATATCTAACCCAAATTTCCCCTCTTGCAGTTAGTACCCAATACTCATCGTAAACCTGTAGGCACCAGCCTGAGCATGGGCACAGATGTCGCAGCTGCCCATCTGAACATGCAGTTGGGCACATGGTGTCCCTGAAAATGGCTCTCCACTGGCTAGAGATTTCCCCTTGTTCAGACCACACCCATGGACAGGCAGGACGTGCTGTGGCCACAGGCCAGCAAGGCTTGGTGGCCAGCCTCAGATGGCCTCCCCTGGCATGACCCACGTGAGCCTGGGGCAGAGGAACAGGGGAATGGTCCGAGTCCTTGATTCCTTATCCCAGCTGCCTCAGCCCCTGGCCCCCTCCCAGGCAGGACTCTGCCGTCATCGGGCAGGGCAGGGCAGGCTCACAGAATCACAGAATTGTTAGGGTTGGAAAGGACATCTGGAGATCACCTTAATCCAACCCCCTTGCCAAGGTAGGGTCACTTAGAAAGGGTTACACAGGAACGTGTCCGGTGAGTGTTGAATGTCTCAGGGCAGAGAGACTCCACGGCCTCCCCGGGCAGCCTGTTCCCGTGCTCTGCCACCTTCAGTATAGAAAAGTTCTGCCTACATTGAGGCGTAACTTCTTGTGCTTTAGTTTATGGCCATTGCTCCTCGCTGAACACCACTGAAAAGAGTCTGGCACCATCCTCTTAGCACCCGGCTTTGAGATATTTATATGCATGAAGGAGATCGCCCCTCGGTCTCCACGGGCGCCATTTCAGCGGCAGGCCCCGCTCCCTTTCGGGCCGGGCGGCGGCAGAGGGCGCTGGCCGTGCCGGCGGGAGGAGGCCGNGCCGGGCTCGGAGCCGCCGCGGGGGGCTGCGGGACCCCCGCCGCGCTGGGAGGCTCGGAGGCTGCTGGCCCTGGCGCGCCCCGAGCGCTGGAGACTGACAGGTACCGGGGCCGCCCCGGGGCTCGGTCCGAGCGGGAGGGGGCGGCGGGCGCCCCGCCCGGAGGGGCTGCCGGGGCCGGAGGGCGCAGCCGCCGCCGGGGAGACGGCAAGGAAGGTCGTGTTTCCCTCGCGAACCGGCGCGGCGTGGGATCCGCGAGCGAGAGCTCGATACTTGTGAAAAGCTAAAAACATGCATTCTCTCCCAACCCTTTTCTCCTCCCCTTGCCATCTCTTAATCTGTCGGGTTTTGAAAGGGCAGTAAAAAGTTTTAGGAGTTACAGAACTCGGTAAGGTTCTGTTTCTTTAATGCCTCTGTGAATGTTCAGCGCTTGGCTTCATAATCAGCAGGCAATAAATTCGGGTACAAGACTGTCTGGAATGAAGTAAAGCTTTTATTTAAAACTGAATTAAAATTCTGTTTCCCAATAATTTTTCTGCCTGAAACTTTTGTAAAATGTTTTGAAAGCTGTTTATTTTTAGTGTCTATATGGTGAAGTTAAAACACTGTGGTTGTATAAATTCACCCTTAACACTGATGCTATCAACAAAGAAGAGAAACGAACTTTTCTTGAATTGCTTCTCATGGAGTTAACAGGATAATAACTGTTAGTAAGGAAATGATATTAAATTATGACATGGTTTGGCTTTTTTGAGTCATCTTTATTGGGGGACAGCATGTGCACAATCATGACTCTGTGAGGCCTGTAGTCCTTTGTGAAAACTTGGGTAGTTCCCATGGAATGGGTAAATAGTGTTTGAGAGAAAGAGGTGAGGTAGTTAGACTTTTCCAAAGGGAGGGTTTGTGAGACGCAAAATATTTTGCAGGAGATTTTATTCACAGTGGATGTTTACAGAGTTTCATTGCATGTTGGTATTACACAGCCAAAATAATTTGGATCCAAATGAATTTTTGTAAGTTTTAGACTACCTGCTGATTTTGTGATGAAGTTCTGTGAGTTTCCTGTTTAGATTTAATAAAGTAAATAAATCAGTTATTTGAAGGATGACTTTCAGGACCCAAGGCTCCTAACTAACCAAGAATTTAATTTAGTTCCCTTTACTGAGCACTTGCTGTCAGCTTGTTTATCACAGGCAGGGTACAGTATACTTATTTGTAATTATGTTTTGAAATAGATTGAAGTGTCCTTAATCTGTGCAGACTGATGATGGTTTTATCTAAGTAAATCAACTATCATAGTTCCTAAAAATGAGCTATGTGCAGTTTTGTCTCTTGAGATAACAAAATGGCATGAATTAAAGTTAAAAAAAAAAACAAAAAACAACAGAACAACTTGATATCAAGTCATGTGGATGGAAAAAATATCCAAAACTGCTTTTCAATGTTCTGTTGTTCTTGGTTCTGGGAGAGGAGTGGATTTATGTAAAATTCTTCTTTATTGACACCCTACTTAAGAGAAAGCTTTTGTTCTTAAGTTGTAATTAAGTGGGAGGATGGAAAAGCAAACAAGGAAAATACTTTGGACAATTACAGAGCACGGGAATAACAAACATTGGCAAAATGCATTGTAGGAAAATTGCATCTACCCATTGTATCTAGAATATATTAAAGTATGCTGCATTTTGTTTCAGTTGCAGTTTTGTACTGAGAAACTAGTTCTGAAAAACCCAGTATTTCTGGTTTTCCTGCATTCAAAGAAAGAGGAAGATAATGGTTTCACTGTGTGTATGAAACGAGGGTAAAACATTTGATTTGCTCTTCAAGTCCACAGAATTGGTCAGCAAGTGATTTGTGATCTCTTCAGAGTCTTTCAGGTGCTGTTTCTTCCTGCAGAAATGTTGAGCTCTTCCAGATTTATTGCAGAACCAGCGGTTGGTAACACAGAGATGTAGCATTACCTCTGTGGAGTGCTGTGTGCCTTTTTCTGTAATTCTACATGGCACGGGATAGTCTGCTTGTTACAGTTCTGCATTGAAATTCACAGCCATGGAAGGTGAAGTAGTTGCAGTGAGGACAGTGGAAGACAGTGGAAGCTGGGGATGATTTATGAGGAAGTTGAGCAAGACTGGCTTCACTTGTCATGGTGCACTGGAGGAATGGTGTCAGCTGATGAGGTGCAGGTATAGAGGCAAAGGTGACCTGCTCCCATTGTGACTGGGACCAAAGATGGGTGCATCTTGCTTTGTGCAGGGCCTCTTCACCATCTGCTGGCTCAGGAAGAAGAGGTGTGCTCTGGCCTAGAGTTCCATGGCACTGGCACACAGCACCGCTTGCAATGCGCCCCTTGCAGAAGGAGCTTCTGACCCTCTGGAGGCTCTTAAGAATGAAAACAAATGTATCAAATGTCATACTGTCCAAAAAAAAAAAAATATAAAAAATGTAATTAATACAAAAAAAAAAAAAAAAAAAAAAAAAGGACTGAATACTATGGCAGGAATTCACCCTGTCAGTGACCACAGTTTTGTGTAGTGAAATTAGGAGTTCATAAATACCTCCTAGGTTTAACAAAGGAGAGAAGTAATTGTAGGAAGGCTTTGGTTGATGTGGTGCAGTCAGGTAAACCTGTGCCTTCAATTCAGTTCAGCTCCTGGGGAAGAGGACAGGACCATTGTTGAAATTATTAAATCCTGCTGTTTGTATGAGACCACAAAAATGCCTTTTCAAAATGATCCCTTTTATTTCCTCCTGCTTCCTTGTTCTTCCCCGTGAGAATCTGTCTGTTGCATTTTATCCAAACCACACTCAAAGGAAACAATAGTTTTATTCAATTTCAAGCAAGCAGAAGGAACGGACATTTTTAATCCCATAGCAAAGTGTGCCTTTTTCCTGTATAAAACTTCCTGTGCACTGAGTAGCAAAGTTTGCTTTTTACACAGGTCTCTAGAGATGTTAAAGAAATGGTATTTCCTAAGTTTTATTTTGTAATTTTTGGACAAATTTGTAATAGCTGCTTTCCTGTGGATTAAAATTTGCCATTAAATCAGAAGAGTACTGCCTTATTTGTAATTGGATTCTTCTGTACTACAAGATTATATCAGGTGATGCAGTTTCTTGTCTCTCATTGAGAAAAATTGGATTGTTGTAGATTCAAGGAATAGATGTCCTTAAAAACAATTCTTTAAAAAGTCAATTAGAAAAAAAAAAAGTACCTAAGACTATATGATTTTTTTAAAGTGTATTCCTTGTAATATAGTTCAGAAACTATTTTAGTAATTCATTTGATTGGAGATTACTGGGTAGTGAGCAACTCAAATGTCTTTGTACAGCATGCAGATAGAAATGTAGAGCTCATCATCTGTGAGTAATGCTACTAGAAAATCACACTTTTGATTGTTTGTACAAGCCGGCGTTTCTTAGGTCAATGCTTGAGTAGGAGTATCTTTGAAAACTTTGGTTATTTTAGGAGATTAAATTGACGAGATAATGTGTTCAGTTTGTAGTAGCACTTCAATGGTTTCATTTTGAAACTGTTGCTCTTCCAAGAATTGTAGCATGAGTTTGAACATCAGCTACCTACACACTGTCAAGGTTATGTTTCCCCCAACCTCTCGTCCTTTAAAAATTAATTAGAAGTCAGCCAAGTGGCATCTTTCTGAAAAATCCAGTCCCTCCTTGATAGTGAGTCAAATGAATTCTGTACTGTGCATAATGGCAAGTATGCATAATGGGAAGCTAGTGGGAGCAGAAGGAGGCTTACAGGCACTAGAATGCTCATCTCTTTGGAACCTCAGTAGAACCCGGGTCTTCTAAGAAATCTTCCTGTTTCTGTGCTGTCACCCAGTAGCTGGGAAATTTACCTTCACCTCTCAGGTCCACATACTTGGCCACTGTTTTTTGTTATGGTATTTGGTTAGAGTAAAGTGGTTCTGCTTGTCTGAAAGTAACTTAACCATCACACTTGATTTTTCTGAAGGCAGTTCTTGTGGTTTTAAAATCATAATTTCTGTATGTATGTATAAGCAGGGCTAACACTGATTGTTTTCTCCTGTGCAGCGTGCCAAAAAAGTAGGCTACATGGGGTTTTTTGTTGTTTCCCACACTAGTTTTTCATGTTATTTTGGCGATGTTTGGAATGAAACTCACAAAATGTCCAAGCAGCCTTTTACCTTTATCACAGAAAGTTTGCTTTTCTATGTCCATTTGGTGACAGTTTCTTATTTTAAGCTGGTGGTGAACTGTTAAAGAAGCTACTTAAGTAAGACATTGCAGAAACAGTAGCTGCTGACCACTGTGGTAAGTTAGGTGCTTAGAGCTTAATTTATTTGGGGAATGTTTTTATTGCATTAGTTGTGCTAATTATGAAGATAGAAGGACTAATAGCTAGGTTGGTTTGACATAAACACTGTCATCTACACAGGACAAAAATGAATAAGTTAAATGCTTTAATGTTAAATGCATGGTAAAAAAAAAAAAAANCTCTCTCCTGCAAATCTGAAGTTATTTTTATTACTTTCTAATATTTGTACTTTTTTCCTGAGCACAGTATTACAGTTGTTCATAACACTGTAAGGAGGACAATTCTAAAAATGTTCTTCTTGCATAATAATAGGTGCAATGAGGATAATCATGTATGAATTTAGTTTAACACAGAAAGAAAGCCACATACCTAACCCAGCGCTATACAGAACATCCTTAAGTGCTTACAGTGTGCTCTGCAAGAAGATTCTATCTTGAAATAAATATTTGCAGAGCTGACTCTGATCAGCCTTCAGAGGGTTGACACCAGTCCTTCAACCTCCATATATAAATCCAAACCCAATTCATTATCGAACAGGATGCAACAAAAGGAAATGGACTTCACTTGACTAATAAATATGAAATTTACCAGTGCATCCTTCTCCCATGAAAGAAGAACTTAAGAGCCTGATCTCTGTGCATTCACACGATAATGTGTTAGATTTTATTCATCACTCCAAATGCCCTTGTGGAAAGCCAGTCCGTGTTAAGCTATAAAAATCCCCATATATTAAATGAAACAGCACATATAACTGGTAAAGGACAGACATTCATGGTTACTGGTAGAAGGGTACTTCTCTCAAATCCAAAGGTTGCTTCTGACCTGCCAGCACTGCTCTTTAAATAAAACTAGTGCAATACTAAAAAGATTCTAGAGGTAATATTACTTAATAGTAACTAAAACTAGCTACTCTGCCCTGTTGCCGGGTTACTCTGTACTGCCAAATATCATTACCTTGTTCTGTCTTTCCACCCTGATTGGCCTGAATGATCTTAATTCATCTGAGGTCAAATCTTTTTGTATTTGTATTTAAAACAACTAATCCCCCAACAGTCTTGGAAGAAATTTTTTGTCTTTGTACACTTCAACATACTATACTGGGTGAAAAGGATGGTCTGGTAACCATCAAAAACCAGCATAATTGGAAACATTCACTCTCCTGATAGTGTTCTTGCATGTAGAAAACTGGTTTATGTCACTTACTCCATGTTCTACAGAGAGGTTTCTGATAGCCCTGCCTACTTATTGCTTGTAAACATCCTGGTTTATCAGTCAGTGGCCAATTCCTTGTCCTCAAATGAAGTTGCAGTTCTGCTGTCAAGAAGCAAGTCCACATTAGCCTTAAGAGAGTATATTCATCTTAACAGTGATAGATTTATCACTTTTTGCAGCAATCTGGATTTCTATGGAAGTAGACAAGCAAAATGTTTGCCTAACATTTCTAAGAGGGCTGCTCAGCTGCTGCTGCAGCAGCCAGCTTGCCTTGTCGTTGCTTTTGTTGCCACTTTGATGTCCTGGTTTTATAAATTCCACTGATCTGCCTCATATTTTCTTTATTGTCATCTCATAGCCTAAAAAACCCAGATTTACTCTAAAAAATAAAACTTCCAAAATACACTATTTTGTATGATGCTGTTTTCTGGATAACAGAGTAAGCTATATGAAATGAATACTATAAAGTTTACTCTGGCCTTTTTTTCTGCCAGTAACAAACTTCAGCATCACTGAAGTGCCTTCATATCTGGTCACTGAACAGCTTGTACTCTTTCCTTTAGCCAGTTATCACAATGACAGTTCTTTAAATGAGGACATAGAACAAGTGTTTGCTGGTTCCTATTTCTTGAATTAGGCAACATTTCAAAACAAACAAACAAACACAACCTCTTGGCATCTGTGCAATTTTCTAGATGTTCTGCTGGTATAAACAATGCAACAGTTTCAATTAGGGAATCTTATTTTGCATGTGATTTGTGATTAAAATAATAAAGTCAGGTATATTGGTTAACTCTTCAGTTTGTTTTAGGTACTAGTATTTGATTTTCATTCACTTAAGGATGTTGGAAGCAATTACAGTGAAACCCATGGTATTTTGAATGAAGGTAAATTCAAGCCAGGAAGGCTGTACCACTAGACAGAAACATACAGGGGTGTTTAGCTATACTCTTTCCTCTGTGAATATTTATATCTGCAGTTCATATGTCCTGTTCCATCCATAACTGAGAAATTGTCTGGATTAACAGAGACTGAGCTGCCATGCAGTGCTGTGCTTATAATCAATGTTATTGACAATCTCCAGCTGCCTTGCAGACTGACTAGCTTTTCCTGACAGGAAATGACCTGGGTTTTGTTGGATTTTTCCCTGCTATCTCACAGCTTGAATACACCAGTGCGGCCAGCCCTGCTAATAAGGTCACTCATGAAGTTTTAGCTAGTAAATAATTTGCTTATGAGATGTGCCTATGGTATGTATCACATAAGTTTGCAGCAGGAAGTTTTCCCCATTTTAGTATGTCTTCTTACAGCATCTATAGCTTCAAGTTAAAGATCTGAGTCCTGTATCTTTCACATGCTTGCTGGCCTGAGTGTAACACAAGGGAAATACAGCTTGAATAAGAACCACAGGCTGCATATTGGATGCAACATCAAAGATGAAGCTTGTTTGGGCAGAATGTGGAGCTCCAGGACACTGCAGTGACAGTGCAGAGAACAGTTGGCTTCTGGTGATGGAAGGTCTGCATTTTTTGTACCCTGAATTCTTCTTTATAAATGCACAGCTGTATTTACACTTCAAGTAAAAACTGAAACAAAGATTTCCACATGTGTTGTGGAGGTGTTAAGAGGCATCAAACCATCTGTGTCAGGTGTTAGAAATATTGCTTATGGCAGTGTGCTGCTGGGAGGCTGGCTGCTGTCTTTATCACAGAAGTGGTACAAGAAGCTTAGTAGAAGGGAATGAAAATTCAGGCAGCTTCAGGACTTTCAGCACCGTGTCTTTTTGCCTTCAAAGGTATTATCTGCTAGTAGTTTAATAGGAATCTTATGAATGGTTCCTTTAAGTGTGGAGTTGGCTCTTGGAAAATTATGCTGTATAAATGTCATTATTTGTTGTGGTTCAGTGGTTTTCACATCAAGTTTGTTCAGTTTTCAATTAAGATGTGGTTTTTCCTAGCTCTCAGCCTTCCAAGCTTGGGTTGCCTTTTTAGAATTAAAGTGTGTTCTTGGCTCCAGAAATTTTATTGCAGATTAAAGTTCAAAAGGCTAAGTCTTGGTCCAGTGTGATTTTCATATTGCGATTCACCTTCCAGAAATTACACAGGATGTTCATGGGTAATCCTGCCACTGGAATTCAAGAGCTCTGCTCATGAGCAAATGTACTTCTAATTAAAGCTTATGCTATTTTTCTTTTAGACTAACAATAGTAAAGAGTAAAACAAATTTAATTCTCTCAGTAAAGAGTAAATCAAATGGGTTTTTGTTGTTCTATTTTTTCTTCAATAAAACTGGATAGTTTAGATGGTCCTCAGATCAGATCTTTACTTCAGTTCATTGTTATCTCAGAAACAGACAACTGGAAGCTTTCATACAGTAACAAGCATGAACAATAAAACTCAAACCAAACAGGACCTGAAGGACTGCGTGTGAGATTTGGTAACTGTTAATGCTTTCTAAGGAGGACATCCTAAAAGATTTTTAATTATTTCAATTGGTATTCACGAGCTTAATAGAAATTTGAAGTGAAAAATTCTTTCATTTGTACTATTAATGATCTTGCAAATTCAGAATAACTTTCCTTTTCCGTGTTGATTTGCAGCTGCTGTTGGCTTTCTGGCAGTTTCCAGTGTCATTACCATGTCAGCCCCTTTCTTCATGGGCAAAGTTATTGACATAATTTATACAAATCCCAGTGAGGACTTCACTAACAGCCTGACCAACCTGTGTGCCTTGCTGAGTGGAATCTTTCTATGTGGTGGTGCTGCTAATGCTACTCGTGTCTACCTCATGCAGACTGCAGGTAAAAACAGAAGAAAAAAGTGACACTGAGAGTCATATTGTCTATTGCAGAGTCATGATATCTAATGGTCTTAAATAAATTCTTGGCACTGGCTGAAAGATCCTATTGGAATCAGTAGCTTTTTTTTTTTTTCTTTTTTTTAACCAGATAAAAGGTAAACTAATAGTGCAAAGATAAGTATACTGGAATAATTTTTCATTTTTATTTACTGTTAGGTGATGTCTTCCAGATTATTCTCTTCTGCTATATTAAAACCCTGTAATTTGACTAGTTGGTTGCTGTGTAATCCTGATATTTTTATATTGTTTATTGCTTATATTGTCTGTGTAAAGTCTTGTGTGCCATGCTGGACTGACTTCTGTTTCTGACAGGACAAAGAATTGTGAAACGTTTGAGAGCAACGATGTTCTCCTCTATTCTGAAGCAAGAAACAGCTTTCTTTGACAAGACCAGAACAGGAGAGCTGATAAACCGCTTATCTTCAGATACAGCCCTCTTGGGCCGTTCAGTGACTGAAAACCTTTCAGATGGGCTCAGGGCAGGAGCACAAGCATCTGTTGGGGTTGCAATGATGGTATGGCAGTCTCTTCCCTGCTTAACACTTCTTGAGGTTTCACATTTATTTCACTTCTGTTAGGTAGCGTATGAGTGTGAGGCAGTCCAGGAACAGTTGCGTGTTCTTGGACGTGAGTGTATTTCGCTGGTTATCTACAATAGATGCATAGATTATTGGAATAGATGATGTGCCTGTAGCCACTTGCTGTTTACTCACAAGCAACATTTGGAGGAAGAAGGATTGAAATTAACTTCTGTTGCTACCCAAAGTTATCAAGCAAAAAGTAGTAGGCAAACAGTGTAACTCTATTCTTACTGAAGATATTAAAATCAGTGATGGCATTCCCATGGTTGTAGGTAAAATAGGGTGTGAAGGGCCTGCTGAAAAAAGTTATTAAAGTTGTTGATTCTGGGTAAAGACTAGGTGAGCAAAGGCAGCACTGCATATCAAATTAATGCTGGGAATTTGTACAAGTATTAAACTTCTGCTTTAGTCTGTCAGCAAAGACTATATTTATGTAGGAAATGCGTTAATGAAGGCCTCAGTGAAGTGCATTAGTCAATATTCCTTGGTGGTCTGTTGGTTTATTTAAAAACCTGACTTAACTTGATGTCTTAGTTTAGAGTAAGCTGAAATAATTTGAATGCCTTTCTCAAGAATTGATCACGCCTCTTTTAAAATTAGAACAAATTTTAATTGAAAAAAAAAAGTGTAGGAGAGATAACAGTTCTTAACTACTAAATATAGTTATATATGCATATATGTATATGTGAACCACCAGAACAGAACAGATAACAACTATATAACCAAAAACCTCCGAACAATAAGTCCCTAAAGGTACGGGGTGGGGGGTCGGCTCCTCTCGTGCAGGCAGCCGGTAGCAGGCAGCGTGGTCCCTTTGTTCTTCGGCCGGCCGGCTCTGGCCCCGGGGCGGGGAGAGTGGTGGGCAGAGGGGTCGGGGATCTCCCTCTCCTGATGTCTTGGTGTCTCAGGGCGAAAATGGCAGTAACTCCAAAGCAGTGGAGATTATTGTATATCCCAGTGGAGCCCTGGGCCCAACGGGCTAGGAGCAGGAAAGCAGGGAAAGAAGCTGGAACTCGCAGCAGAAGAGCAGCAACCTCCGTGCGCTGGTTCCGTCTCCTCCGCCTCCGCCAAAGAAGTGCCCTGAAGCCAAAGAAAACCACTCCCCAAAAACAAAAGAACTGTCCTCCAGAGCTATCAAGGTGGAATTTCGGATCGTTTGCTAGGTGGAGGCAGTGTCAGCCCCCCAGAGTTCGTGTTGGCAGGGAAGGAAAGAAAAATCCTGACAAAATCTAAAACTATAACACTTGATTTTTTTAATTTTTTTTGGTGGCATTAATTTTTTATGCTTATCTGAGAAAAGATGCATTGGTTTCAATTATCTTAAACTAAGGTGGAGTAATTTCTGCTGTCTACCTGGAGTTAAAAAGAGACAGCAAAAAGTCTCCCTGTAAAAATAAGCTTCCAATATAGACATTTTTACAAACTGCTAAAAGTTTCCATAAACAGTTACATAAGCAAAGAGAGTCTAAGGTTCTTACCACAGATTAAATTAAAAAACTTTATATAAGGCATTCTGCTACAAAATATTGCCATGATACAGTGCTAAGAGGGGGACTATAAAAGCTTGCCCAGAAAGAAGACATTATTATGAAAAAATTATGAAGTCTGTGAATTATGTTGATTTTGAATTTTTCTGGAGATTTTTGTTTTCAATACAGAAAGCAAGATGAAATTAAAACACATTAGATCTAATTTCAGTAAGTCTTATGAAGAAAAACTCTTTAGGAACTTTGATGATAATTGTTACAAATAATAAGGTTTGAAGCAGTAAATTAAATACATTGTTCCACCTGTTTGTGGGTGCTAGGGAGTACTGCTGACTATTCCTCAGTTACCCAGAAGTAGCGCATGATTTTTCTCTACTCAAACTTTCTGTATTGCACAATCTATTTAAAAGTTGTGAAAGCACTTGAGAAACTGTATAATAGCTCATGTCTTTCAGCATCCACAAGAGATTTCCTCATAGGCCTGTTTATTGGCAGGTTAAGATGACTAAGACCACACAGTGAACCATGAGAAAGATAGAAATGAAATCCAGACCACTTTGCTTATAATTCTTTGTTCTAACCTTGGGATACTTCTCAAATGCTGTGGAGGAATGGATGTTTTGCCTGGAAAAAAATAAAACATAAATGAAAGCATGGCAGCACTAAATTACAATCCTATGAGTTTTAGAAAACTCTAGCAATGAAAGTTGCACTTCAGTACTCCAGTGATTATTTTTGATCTGAATGCTAACCCCTGACATATACCTTTTTCTTCTAGTTTTTTGTATCTCCTAGCCTTGCTGCATTTGTTCTGAGTGTTGTGCCACCCTTGGCTGTCCTGGCTGTGATTTATGGAAGATACTTGAGAAAACTTACTAAAATGACCCAAGATTCTCTTGCAGAAGCAACACAGGTAATCTTTTAACAGATGCTTTCCAGTTAACTTCAAAGTTGCACTAGTATAATTAGGTTAACATCTCTGAAGTTACAGGTCTTCTGAAACTAATTGTACTGTTTGTTGCCCTAAGCCATGTTGAGCCTGTAGTTTTGCACCTGAATAATATAAAAGGTAAATGTCAGTATGACTTATTCATAGCGCTCAAAACCAGCCATGCTTCTGTTGTTCATAGCTGTATAATGTGGAGATACTAGGCCTTGAGAATTGAAAAAGTAGGAAAGGATAAGAAGGTTAGGCTTTAGCCCTGTGAGAGCTTAAAAAAATCAGCCTATGAAGTCCTGTGTAATTTGGTACCTGGGTTTGACAAACACTTTTGCTGGATTACAGTTATGAGTTTGAAGCCATCAGAAGCATCCTGGATGGATGCTTGCTTTGCTGGCAAGTCCTTTTCTGGAGTGGATCCCTGACATATGACCTTAGTGTCATTTCTTTAATGTTTAAGGGGCTTGACATTACTTACACTTTTCCGGGCATCTCAGCACATACCAGATACCTGAGAGGAAAGTAGAGGCAGTTGTAGAGGCCCTTCATTATGTATGCTTATCACACTGAAATATTCTGAAGTGCTATCAGAGAACAGTACTGATAGTGACCTTTTCCTCAAAGGCTGAGGGTGAAGATACATACATCATTAAAAAGCATAGAAATACAATTAGAAAAGATCTAGTTAAAATAGCCACAGTTGTCAGCTGTTATAAACTTGGGATGTCCTTTGTAAGACTTCTGCAATTTGACTGTGCAGAAGGAAAATTAGCTCTCTTCTGTTTGTCTTCCTCATACTGTGTTGCAAGGAAGTTCATGTCCTTGTAAACTGTATGTGGGACTTCACAAGAACAAGCAATAAACAATTAAAATTTTCAGGTTCAATGGGGGATAGAGGAGAATTAATTTTTTTATATCATAGTTTCACTTACAAAAAGAGGTCTTGTTTTTTATAAGACCATCACAGTGTCACAACTTTGTCTAATTGGTTACAATAGAGGTATTTTGGAATTAATACTTTGCTGTTTAGAAGTCAAAATAATATGCTGAGTTGAAATGAGACATTAGTAGTTGGGCTAAATTAATTCCCAGTGTTGCTTTGATCAAAGGAGTGGAATTGTTTTAAGAAATAACTGCAGGCTGTTTTGCGTGCTTTAGTGTAGAATAGAATATTCTTTGTTTTCCCTCTCCCCACGTTGTTATTGCAAATTATTGTGAATAGTAATTTCCCTATGGGTGTTGTTCACACCAAATTTTTTAACCCTACTTTTGTATTTTTCTGTCTCTACTGGCACTTCAGACAGTCCTGAAGTTCTTTTTAAATTGCCTGGGCATGCAGTGTACTTTTAACCTAATGGACTTGTAAAAAAACAAAAAGGGGGAGTATGGTGGGAAGAAGAAGGCATGAGAAATATTCCTGTGGTATCCAAAGATATGGAGATTAGTGTAGTGATATTGGTTTAACTTTCACATATTTTGTAATAAAAATATTTCAAATAGTGTGTCTCTGTGTACTTGTTCTTTGCTTTAATGTAGTTAGCTGAAGAGCGTATTGGAAACATAAGAACAGTTCGAGCTTTTGGGCAAGAAGTGGCTGAAATGGAGAAGTATACAAATAAAGTTGATTATGTGCTACAACTGGCTAAAAAAGAGGCACTTGTTCGGGCAGGCTTCTTCGGAGCAGTAAGTATATTTTAATTAAAGTAAGCCAGCCATGTTATGCCAAGTGTCAATTATTTTAAAATTTATGAGGATACTTTGAAATCTGCAAATTAAATGATTGAAAATAAATTGAACCTACGTAAAACCATGGGAAGACTGAACTTAAATCAGTCTAAATTGCTGTGAAACTGCATCACAAGATACAGTGGTTTGATAAAGTCACTTTAAGTCTATTTCTGTCCTACATCCCATAGCTGGAGACTACTTATCTGAGGCCACACTTCCCATTTAAAGAACTAAACAAATGGAAAGCTTCCCCCACCTATTTTACAGGTTTGGCTCCCTGATGAGATGAGCATCAATGCATAGGAAGCTGGGGAGTGTGCAAGTGGGGGAAGGAGGGTTGGACTGCTTTTTTCCATAACTTAATTGCTTAATTGTATTCCAAAACTGCAACATAACTGCAGAATATCAACTCTTCTTCAGTGATGGAGCAATGGTTGAGAATAATGGTGTTCCTTTCCATCTTGTGAAGAAAAAAAAGAGCTGACTGCTTTTCAAACACTTTTGGGTTAGCACAGTGCAGTGCCACTGGATGTCTGGCTGGCTGTTGGCTGGGTTTGCTTAGAATTGTTAAGTTTAACTCAGTCTTCCAAAAGCCTAGATACCTATAGTATGCGAGTTCTTTTTATTAGAAGGAAAATTCTGAAACAATGTTTTAGATTATGAAATTCAAGAGGTATGTGACAAAATATGCCTTTTTCTCTTTTTCTTTAGACTGGCCTTTCTGGAAACTTAATTGTCCTCTCAGTCTTATACAAAGGAGGATTACTAATGGGCAATGCTTACATGACAGTTGGTGAACTCTCATCTTTCCTCATGTATGCTTTCTGGGTTGGAATAAGCATTGGAGGTATGGAATGGGAAATTAGGTTTTCTTCACTTCAAAGCATTACAGTCAATAAGGGGGCAGGCAGGAAGAAGCTCTTAAAAGATCTGTCTTTCTTATAAAGTCTCTTCCAAATAATCCTCTCATGAAATCAATTTTTTTTTTCTGAAGGGTTAATGAAAATAATAATTTATAACTTAATATAAACCTTCTGTTTTCCAAAAAGAATACAGAGATTATTGTTTTCAAAGTATGCACATGACAGATACGTATTACTTTAATTTTCTTCATGTCTAAATTAACATACTTGTCATATTGCGTAAAGAAATAATACTAGTATTATATTTTTTACCAAATATGTGCATCTGTGCTAAACATTCTCTATTTAGAAAGGCACACAGAATTTTGCGGCAATTTAGTATAGAGTTTCCTGAACTGGAAGAGTACACAAAGTGCCAGTAGAACACTGCACTTTGGTGCAGACCTTCTGGTTTTCCTTACTGACTGACTCCTCCTTGAAGCTCACACCCTGTAATCTACTGGCCCAGAAACAAGCTGTTCATCTTTTTGACAGAGCTGTCTTCATGACTGCATACAGGCAAAAATGAAGATAAAGTGCTTTGAAGTTTGACAACTTATTGGAGCGTTCTTCTTTAAAATGAGCCTGTTACTTCTGATAGACAGGAAGGACGATGCAGATTGCCTCTGTTCTTCTTTTCTAAGACTAAGCCTGATATTGTGGGAAACAGAAATATGCACCTGAGGGCAAAATAAGCAAACCTGATTCCTTGTATATCAAAATCTCAGTGGCATTCATTCCAACTACCAAAACCCTTTCTTCTCTGCTTGGGTGATCTAAGTTTGGTCAATGAACAGCACTTTAAAAACATGGGACAAATTAATGTTTAAAAAATGAAGGTTAGAAGCATTGCTAAAAATGTCATTAACTTCTATTTCTTATAAAAATATATTTTTTAATTCTACTGAAGATCATTGGAGAAGGTAGGTCTGCACGGAGCTCATTCTCATGAGGACTCTGAAGCAGAGGTGTCTTGCCACAAGAGACCTGCCTTCCTAGATGCCTACAAGGCATATAAATCTTCCAAGTGCTGAGTCTGCTTGGTATATGTCTTCATCAGTACATACAGGAGTTTATGCAGCGAACTGTGAAGTTCCCTGCATAATTTGTGATTTTGCCGCTTTTTGTTCTGTATTTGCTGTGTTTTCTACCAAACACAGAAAATGGGTTATGAAAATTAAAAATATTTTCTAGTTATATTTGCTGTCCATAACATATAATGCTCTTTTTTTTTTATGAGTGGTTGTGAATTTGCAAATCTCTGTGCTTGAGTTTCAAGGTGCTTTATGAGGCTTATGCCTTCCCCACTGTGTCCTGTACTAGGATGTGGATGCTTTGGCTCTTTTTCCCAATTAGAGAACTTGTCACCATGGCTAGTGCTTTGTGTTGCAAGCTTTCAAATAGTCCTCAGCAGCAGCTTGATGAAATGCCCTGCCTACACTTACAGACTCGTGACCTTGAGCTGGGCTTGTTGCTCTGCAAGAATAAACCAGTAAGCCCCTTCTAATATACCCTGGGGTTTTTGCCCTCCTGAAATCACTCCAGATGGTGTAAGCATTTTAAGGTATAAGTATGTTTATTCTGTTGGAATTCAGAGATTTTGAAACTGATGCCTTTTTCTTTAGAAAGACACACACACACAAAAAAATAAATAGGACAATTTATATTTATGCCTTATTCCTTAGTTCTGCATCAGTTTTCTTTGTTTATTTCAGCTGGAAAGCTCTTCAGCCAAGTTACCCCCAAGATGATTCACACAGCTGCTAAGAGATGGGACCCAGTACTATATGAAGGCCTTGTCCTTAGCTTTTGCTTTCTCCAGTAATGTTTGTTGCATACTGACATGGGAGACATACTTCTTTTCATTGTCCATTCTCCGTGTAGCTTCTCAAGTGTCATTTCAGCCATAGGTTTCATGCCCTCTCACCGCTGTGGCTGACTCAGCCAGTTTCCCCTGTAGTAGCATAAACCTGTCTGACACAGAAGGGCATTCAGAATGCTCCAGTCTACTGAATGATTTGAAACATATGGCTGGTTGGATGCAAAGCTATTTCCCTAAAGTTGGATGCTCTTCTTTTTGACAGATGAATGAAAAAGAGCATACACAAGCTGAAGTATATTAACATTTTCTTCAGAAATACTTGTTTTACAGATATAAATAAGAATGGTGAATACAGGTTATTGGCAACTTTCAAATGAGGCTAGACAGGATTTAAATCAACAGGTTTGACAGTGTGTTGGAGTAAAAGATCCCCTACACATCTGATCCTTCAAAGCTGCTGCTGAAAAGTATAATGCTAATTTTATCTCTCCTGTATCTTCCATTCCATATGGATGCATAATACTGTTCTGATTTTTTTTGTTTAGGTCTAAGTTCCTTTTATTCGGAGCTAATGAAAGGACTAGGTGCTGGTGGACGTCTTTGGGAACTTATTGAAAGGAAACCCGAACTTCCATTTAATGGTGGGTTCTTGGTTTGTTACTGTTCATAGATTGATTTTTCTTCTCATGGGTCAGCAGTACTTTAGAAGGGTGTGTAATACTTAAAGGTAGTACTGAATTAAGATTCTTTTGAAAGAAATTAGATAAAATGGTAATTCTTCTGACTTTTCCAAAATATGAAATAGATGATGAAAATTTCCTGTAATAAAAAATTTTAGAAGCCAAAAAGTTGGCCTAATTAATTAACTTTTCTTAAATTAATTTTTCATTAATTCAGAATATGATTTTAAATATATTACTTTGAAAGTTATATAACTGGGGACATGCTCATTTTTAGCCTTCTGGAATATTTTTTGATGTCATCACCACTTCCTCTTGGAACAGCTTGAGAGTGAAAAGAGTGGAAGGAAGCAAGAGGAGATGAGGGAGGAGCTCTGAGATGGCTGTCTCATGTTTCCACTGAAAGGCTTACTGTGCTCATCTCTAATGACCAAGAAATTACTGGTCTGAAAACAGAAGCTTTTGAAACCATGTGGTTTTCATTAAGAGTATTTCAAGCTTAAACGTTCCATACTGATCCAGTGAAAACAGGTTCTTAGTGAGACATGTTGATTTGAAATCTAAATTGCAAACACAGTTTGAGGCCTTTCAGTAACACCTGCCAAACAGAATTTTCGAGTTCTTCTGCCATAGGAATAAAGGACTTAGGCATGAGTGGGGAATAAAAGGAAGGAAAGTAGGGAGCTGATATACAGAATCTTGCTTCCTAGGAGAGTGTGGATGTGCATCTACAGCAGGTGTTGCTTTTGGGATGATGAGCACCTCTTTCCTCGCAGTAGTACTACCCCCATTCTCCCTTATTTAGAGGGACAAGGTTTAATTTTCACAGAACTCTGGTTATTGCTAGTGACAACAAGTATCTCTGCAACAAATTATAATGTCGTTTTTCTCTGCATCTAGAATCCAAACAAGAAGCAAGTATATAGCTTTTAGATAATTTAAAAGTAATATATAGGGAAAGGGCTTGTGGTAGCAGACTTCCAGTATTGCACTAGATTTCAGTGTTTCAGGCCATGGAGTAGACTGTGTAATAACTGGAACTGAGACCTAAGATGAGTGATTACTTGTTACTGTGGTAATAATAAGGATTATGTGGCTAGCACAGGATTTAGCAAATACATTTGTTTTCCCAAAAGGAGGTTTACAGACAATTGTATAAACAATAAATTTACAATGTGTATGTGCAGAGGTTAAGGTCAAGGAAGGAATGTGGAATTGTATGCTCTTGCCTTTGCCATTTCATGCTACGATCATTAAACTGAAAGCTTGGAGAAGCAATGGGAATCTGGAAAAAATAAAAGCAAAATAAATTATCTGCTCTAGAAAGAGCAGAATGAGTGAAATCTTGATTGCTTCTGGTGGGTTTTTGTTTCTTGTCCACAGTTACTGTTTAACCAAACATGGGCAGGTACTACCATGTGCCATTGGGGGTTGTGTGCTGCATCGGAAAAGAATTAGGAGGTTTGAGTTGCATGTCTCTAGCATGAGCAAACATGACTCAGGTGTTGTTCCAGCACTGTCAGTTTTCACAAAACTGCTAGGAACTTCATCAGTAATACTCAATCTTTTGGGAATGTAGCACCACTGTTCAATTAATTTGCTTTGTGTGGATGTGTGTCACTGGGATTTAACAGGGTTAAAGAAGAAATTGTGTTGCTGTCTTACCTGTTTATAAGCTTTTTCTAGTAATTATATTCTTTCAAGATAATTGTTTAAATCAAATGCTGTGCTCCAAAAAGAAGCTGGTTTTACTTAACTTTGGTACTCGTTCATTCGTGGTGGTGTGTTACAGTATTTCACAAACTGAAATTTTTTGTTTCAGTGAACTATTGCCTAAGAGTTAGGCCTAACTATGCCAATACGCTGTTGCCCTGAATTTATTAAACATACTTTCCACTTAAGAGAGAAAATAAAACTGAAAAATGGCCATTAGCGCAAAAAACCTAGCAGCACTTTATTCCAGGGACAGCCTCTGCTTAAAAGCCCCCCAGTTAACAGGTAGTAGAGAAGGAACTGCACCTGTTCAAAGAGGAGGGTGTTTCAGGTGAGTTTTGTGGCTCGGTGAAAGGGCAATACGTGATTTGCAATGTTTATCTTTTTACATTCTATGGTAACAGGACTTTGGCCTTGATCAATGCCATTTTATCTCATTGCTCCTAATTGACAAAGTTTAAATTGTTTATAATATGTTTAAAAATTCAGATAATTGCAGGAGAAGTGATTGTTGGTAGTTGTCAGGTATTAGCAAGATGCAAATTCTCCCTCTTGCTGTAGGTAGTCTAGAGATTCAGTGCTGGTGAGCAACCTGAAATTGCATTCAAGTATGAGTGTTGTACCACACTGATTCACTCATGGCTGAAAGACCACCCCTGTCATCCTGAACTGTAGTTTACAGCTATCCATAGATTGAATGTGGAGAGATATGTTTTCATTGAGTGTCTGTAAAGCAAATTCTAAGAGGGTTGAGCTGATTTTTTTCTGTTCACATTTCTGTATTTTATTCTTTGTCATACAGAGGGAATCACATTAGGCAAAGACACATTCAGAGGTGCTTTGGAATTCAAACATGTTGAGTTTGCATATCCAACTCGTCCAGAAACATCAATTTTCAAAGATTTTAGCCTTTCCATTCCAGCTGGCTCTGTTATGGCTTTGGTTGGCCCAAGTGGTACAGGGAAATCAACTATTGTATCACTTCTGCTGCGGCTGTATGATCCTATCTCAGGTATGTTTGGTGTATTGCTCTCATTTGTGACCATTAATGCCTTGCATCTCAGATACACCTATAAATAGTTGAGGTTCCTGCACCTGAGACTTGCATTTCCCTCTGGGATGTATGGTTACCCTGTGGCGGTGCTTGCATAGCTGTGCATTTCTGATCTCCCCGTATAGCATGTGATTCCTCATGGATTGTCATCCTCAACTGTTCTTTCTTTTCAAAATGCATAAAACACAATTGATTGTTTCTTAATTTAAGGTACTATCACCGTTGATGGCTTTGATATCCGCCAGTTAAATCCACTGTGGTTCAGGACAAAGATTGGAACAGTAAGTCAGGTAAGGAAGAAAAAAAATTCCAAGTGGATGGAATAATTATGTGTGATTAACTAGCTTTTCTTCACTTTTCTTCTTTTTGAAACTATATAATACTGATCCTCAGTGAAATCCCTACATCTTGCCATAACCACTATTGCACATGCTTTGTTCCAAAAAGAAGTACTTAGAGCTAGTCCCATTATTCTGTAGTCTGCTTTTACATAATCACAGAGATCCAAAATGTTAGCTTAGGAGAAAAGTGCATGTGGAGACTGGAAAGTATGTTGCTGTAAATTGTATCGGTATAACCATCCTGATGCTTGCTGTAATTTGTTGAAGAAAGTAGCACAAATCTTAACACTTAATTGCCTTTCTTATTAATTGAAGTCACACAGTCATATTTTACACAACCATTTCAAAAACTGACCTTCTGTGTTCTATGTTATTTCCAAGAAAACACAATTCCATTAGGAAAGCATGACAGTGCAGCACAATTGGCACATACTCTTACAGTGTCACCTCCCTAACAACTTCCAAACTCTGGAAGTACAGAGAGGTATTCAATGGTGTCTTAAAAATAAACTATTTGACCAATTAAAATGTCCATTCTCTTGTGTCCCCAGATGCTTTACAGTGCTATTAACTGTTACGCTGAAGTTCTGTTTAAAAGCAGAAGGGTACTGGGGTGTTTCTTGCATTTCAAAACAGCTTCCTTATGTAATAATGCCACCAAAAGCTTTTGTGCAAAAATTATTTTCCTATTAGCACATTTCTTTTTGAATGAATGTACTCCATTTGAACTATCAGTAAAGAGATGCAGACTGGTCTTCACACTATAGCATGTCTCTATTCTGACTTCTCTTGTTTCAGAAATTGTCCCATTGGACATCACTTGTCCTGTCTCACAGTTCTCTGCTGCAAGCTTTAATATAAATTAAATGCAGAAAGTGCCATACAATCCGTGTAGAGGTTAAGAACCATCATTGTTGCAAATGATAGAACAGTTTGTGTTGGAATGGACCTTTAAATGTCATCCAATCCAACCTCCCTGCATTGAGCAGGGACACCTTCAACTAGATCAGGTTGCTCAGAGCCCATGTTTCCAAGGATGGTGCATCCACTACCTCTCTGGGCAAGCTGTTTCAGTGCTTTACCACCCTCACTGTAAAAAACATCTTCCTTGTATCTAATCTAAATCAACCGTTCTTTAGCTGAAAACCATTACCCCTTGTCTTATCGCAACAGGCCATGCTAAGAAGTCTGTCCCGATCTTTCTTATTGCTCCCTTTTATGTACTGAAATGCCGGACTCCAGTCTCCCTGGAGCCTTCTCTTCTCCAGGCTGAGCAGCGTCAACTCTCTCAGCCTTTCCTCACAGAAGAGGTGCTCCATCTCTCTCATGATGATGATGTGTAACAAAGTACAAAGAGGGTTTTCTGATGTTTGAATGTATGGCTCTTTCTAAACTCTTCCCAAAATATTAGGAATTGAGAGTTGTTTTGTCAGTTTAAAAACAACTAATTTTATAGTTAGTTTTCACTGTCTATTTTGGTGTTATGAGAGGGGGTTTTTTATTTATTTTTAATTCAGTTAACTCTAACTTCATATTCTCTGTATGAATATTGTAAGTGGGTTCTTGTAAGTTGGATTTGTGTTATTTGATATACAGACAATACACATATCTAATTACAGATCTACCATATTGGTTATGTGTTTGAATTTGTCAGGAACCAATTCTCTTCTCCTGTTCTATTGCTGAAAATATTGCCTATGGTGCAGAGGATCCCTCTACTGTGACTGCAGAGGAGATTCAGAAAGTTGCTGAAATAGCTAATGCTGCTAGTTTTATCAGAGATTTTCCAAAAGGGTTTGACACTGTAGTTGGAGAAAAAGGCATTTTGCTTTCAGGTAGGTCTTTATATTGCTTATTTTAAAAATCTTGATGCTATAGAGTGAAGTACAACTTCTATTATTTTTTGTTGTCACGTTTTTCTCCAAGTTGTAGCCTGCCATAAATATTAAAAGAATCCCCCCTTCATCTCCATTCCTCCCTAAAGTACCTGGGCCTAATTCTGCTCAGCCAGGCATTCAGTTAAAATTAATTCATATTCCTGTTTCAATTTACTGATCTTTTCCCCTAGGTGGACAAAAGCAACGAATTGCAATTGCTCGAGCTCTGCTCAAGGTAAGCCAGCATCCAAACAGCTACTTAACTAATTTTTGGGGGGGGGGCAGGAAGTGTTAAAAAGGAGGAGGTCTTTCAATGGGAGAGGTAGAAAAATATTTTTAAAAAGAAAACTATCTTTTCCATTAATGAAATTGGAAAAGGCTGAGTGGCTTAACTAAAGTCAACTTACTTATATCAGTGCTTCTTCCTATCATGTTTTCTCATGGTTCTTGCCAGGACTGATGTTAAAGCACTGTATAACATCTCACTTTCATAAGACCTGGTTAAGGATGAAGGAAGACTTTAAGAACGTGGTGCTCCTAAACTCAAATATGACACTTCTGTGTTCAGATCTCTATCATTCATGGGTTGATTTTTCTGGGTGGCAATTTACTAACCCCTTAGATGCCTTGTCTTAGCTTTGAGGGAAGGTGGCCTGGATTTGGGACAAGATAATATTTCAGGCCCAATGTTGTGATATTTTAAGCTATATGAATCCTGTTCTTTACTGACAAAAATATTCAGATCTTGTTTAATTATAGCCAATTTTCCTTTCCTCTTCAGGATCCTAAAATTCTTCTGTTAGATGAAGCAACAAGGTAAGAAAGAAAAGAAATAGAAACTTAGAAATTATGTACCTGTAAGATTCAGATTTGGGAGCTCCTCTTCTTTCTCTGCGTGCCCTTGCACAAACTATCTAGCCCCCTTACTGTTCTCTACCCGCAAAAAAGAATGTCCCTTTGAGAATGTGTGATTTGGTTAGGAGACCTATGATAAAAGCAGTTTATGCAAAGCAGAAGGGACCCGCTTCCGACTGTGTTGTAATTTTTCATGGAGTTAAATTTGTAACATGTAATTTGATTTTGAAACATCTTCTTAAAGCTTTTCAGTATCTTTAATTTAAATTTAGATCTTAGTGTAAAAGAGATATGATTATTCTACAGTACAGCTGATTTTTTTCCACTGAATTAATTTAGTGTTATTTCTCCATTCTTTTTTTTGCATATGAGAATACGTAATGCCTATAACTTGGATGTTCATGAAACATCCCCATATTCCAGTGGTTCAGTCTTTCCTATCAATAAGAAACGTTTGCAGTTTTGGCAAAATACGCCTAATGCATATAAAACTAACCTGTCTTAAAATAACAAATGTCCTCCTCTATCCTGTCCCCACCCCCATTTCTTACTAGTGCTTTGGATGCTGAAAACGAGTATCTGGTGCAAGAAGCTCTGGACCGGCTGATGGAAGGGAGGACAGTCTTAATTATTGCTCATCGTCTGTCTACTATTCAAAATGCTGATTTTGTTGCGGTCCTTGGCCAGGGTAAAATTCTTGAATGTGGAAAACACGAGGAACTACTTGCAAATCCAAATGGACTTTTCAGGAAACTAATGCAGAAACAAGCTTTTCTTCAGAACAGTGATACTTTTGCATTAGATTTACAATCCAGAGAAAAGAATATATTAAAAGAAAATGTATGAGAGAATGTATGAAAAATGGAAGCTTTCAAATTACAGATACTATAACTTATGTTTCAGTTATGTAAAGTAAATGTTATATTTTTTCAAAATGTACAAAATATTGTTTTGAAACTTAAATGTGTTTAAACTTTTTATTGAAAGCTTTTTAATAATTATTGCAACTTTTAAAAATATCTATCACATTGAGATAATTTCAGTGTATAGATTTTTCTGCTTTGTGTTACATTGAGAACATTTAGAATCATTTGCTGTACTGCACTGTATGATGATGTTCTGCATTCTCAAGTAAGTTCAGTGTTTTAAAGGTAATTAAATGACAATCTTATAATTTTCATATCATTGTCTCTGTCTTTTCAAATAACTTTGGCTTTTTTGTGCTTGTCTGTAGTCTTAAAATGCTGGAATTCAAAAATGCATGACTAACGTATTCTGAAAGTTCTGTCTGACTTCCACTGCTCCAGTTACCATTTGTTCTGAAATGTGATTATGTGTTCTGAACTTGATTATGATCCTCATCTACAGTTACTGTAGAGAATTACACATAAAAACACATAAAAGCATGAGCTGGAGGAAAGTTCTTTTTAAAAAAACAAACACACCCAACAAAAAAGCAACCAAACAAAAAAACTGACTTTACATAAGGACAAAGGAAGTGCATTAGTGTATGAAGTCAGCGCAGGAAAATCTAAAATTGGTATGCATTTTCTTCCCTTTTCTATTTTCCCATTTCTTTACTTTCACTTCCTTTCTATGACAACATCCAAAATAACATGCCCTTACATATGTATATTTTGGTCCTTTTGTAAGGCACGTGTCAGTTTTGTATTGTTAATTAAAATTTCAGTCATAGAAATCATGAGATCTAACTACTTTATTAGGGACAACTAAAAGATTACCTTCTCAAGAACAACTAGTAAAATAGCAGCATTACCTTAATTTAAATAACTGCATGAGGATATATCTGGCAGTGAAGAGTTGACTTCGCATTTCTAATTTAGGAATCTCTTTCAATATGATCTCTGAAGATGCAAAACACCACAAGGTGATTTTAAAAAGCTAGAAGCTTTCCAGGTCACATTAAAACTCATCCATGCTAGGAAAACTTGTTGTGGAAAACCTTATTGGCAGTAGCTGAGATACTTAGTGCTGGGCAAGCTTGAAAGGTTTATCTAATGTGCCCTTAACGGGACCTTGTGGAATAGAGTGAAAATACTAAAGATCAGTAGTATGCTAGGGAATGAAAATAAAATTGCACCCAGATGTAATTTTATCCTCAGACACATGTTGTACTAAAGATATGCCAAAAATACCACTGACCAATGTTTAATTTCAGTGTTGATTACCAGTTAATGTATTAATAGGACCTTGAATCTTTAATCTTTACTCATGTAATCTCTTCTTATGTGAGGTTCAACAAGCCCCTTTATTTTACACAGGTTACAGGAATTGCTTGCAGCTGAATGAGTGCTTTATGTCCTTTTTTCCTTAGTTGTTCTAGCAGATATTGCAGCCTACAGAAAAGTGTGAAAAGCTACAGAAAAGCTCCAGTCCACAGAAAGGTGAATGTTAGTCGTAACAGGTACATTGGATAACACACTTTATTCGGGTTAGAACCACTCAAAATACTCCTTGGGATATTTATGGGACCTAAAAGAACCTGTTAAGTCTCTAACCAGTATCAGCATAAACTATTTCTGTGTAGGAAATGAGATTTAAAGGTTGAGTGATATCCTCCCTCCTGAAGATGAAGATCTTAACACAGGGCTGGGACAGCAGAAGGAAGCCTGGTAATCCCCTGACAAAGTGCAGCTGAGTGTAGACTAAAGTCAGTGAGTAAATAATGACTGTTCGAGCTTCATCATCACCTTAAATATTTTAGTAACGACATGTGGAGAGTTTTTAAAATGATCTGAATGTCACCATTCACTGATGTTGGGAAATGTGGATGTCAGCTTGAATTTTATTCAAGTTTTTACCTATTTGATTGTTTATGTGTGCATTTCCTGGTTTGGTTTTTTTTTGTTTTTCTTGGTGAAGTGACATTAATGCTTTAGCATCATGTCTATAGAGAAGGTTATATGGAAGGATCCTACATTCATGCAGTACCACAGCGAAGTTCCATTAAATCTTTGTATTTTGCTTTTCCCATAAAATCAAAGCAAAAGGAGACAGCTTGAATTAAAAAGGCAGAGCCCTGAAAGCGGCGGGTGCCTCACGCTCCAGTCCTGCCACGGGAACCATCTCCAGTCTGACTCCTCTGCCTTTTGGGTTCTGCCATACAGGACCACAACCCTCACAGGAAATCAAACAGCCCTAACTCTTCAAAGAGCACGTTTTTGGAAAATTACGGGAAGCTTTTGAATATTCTATTTTCAGTTCATTTTGTCGCCAACTGATTAGTTTTATTGATACTATACACGCCACTCAACTTCTTCCCCAGGCGGATGGTACATGCCTACCTTCTGAAAGCTCTGTTTTTCGTACAAACCCATGGCGTTGAGTGTTTCCTTTCGGTGAGGAAAACTGTAGCCCTCGAAAGCTAAACTCTACGATTGTTATTTACCACAGCTGCCAAACACAGCCCCTTTGCCCTCCTCGGGCTGGTTGGTACTGGTCGGACAGGCAGCCCGAGGGCAGCAGGCGGGCAGCGCGCTCTGCAGGCCCGCCGTTCCCGTCGCTCCCCGCGCGCTCCCGCTCGGCTCCTCCTTCTCGCCGTCCCGTCCCGCCCGCTTCCGCCCCGCGGTGACGCGCTCAGACGGCGCCCGGCGGCATCGCGGCTCCCGCGTCCCCAGGCATGTTCCCTTCGGCTCCCTCCTCGCCGCGCACTCCCGTCGGGTCGGGGCGCAGGGCGCTGGGCAGCGCGGCGCCCAGCCCGCTGTCCCGGCCGGGCGGCAGGAGGGCCGTGCCCGCCGTGGCCGCCGCCGCCTCCCCCTCCCCGGCGCTGTTCTCGCCCGCGGCGCGCAGGAGCGGGTCCCTCTCCGCACGGTGAGCACCGCCCGAGGCGCTGCGGGATGCAGTGGGGCTCTCTCACAGACAGGGGTTATGTAGTGTAAGATAATCTGTAACGCTGACCGTCCGTAAGTCTATTTACAGTAGTGTGTTTTTTTTTGGTTTGGTTTTCTTTTTACCGTGTCCTTTTGAAAAGTGTGCGCACTGGGCCATCCTAGTACTCCAAGAAGCTCCATGTGGAGCTGTCGTGTTTTGCCCTCTGTTCTCTATTTAGTAATTCGGAAGCTCTCTTTGCTGTTTATTCTAAATAATTCTGGAGGTTGGTTTCTTCTTTAGACACGGATGTGGATTTAAGGAACGGAACCTTTCCTGTAGCGTATAGATTAGCCTTTCTTTATTGTTTTTCCTTGTTGCTACCTTTTATGCAGGGTTTGTTCTACAGTAGGACTTTTCTTAATACCTCCCAGCTTGATTTCCTTAGAAATCCTTGATCTGGGGTCTTTTTGAAGCATTTTTGGCGACTTAAGTACTTAGTATTGTTTGTTTTGTATTCAATGATACTTTTTTCCCCAAAAAATTCTGATGAAATTGTTAGGCATGACTTTTCTATATGAAAAGGAGGAAAAAGAAAACCTGTCAGACTTACTAAACTATATTTACTCCCTTTCCCTCATTTTTCTACTGCAATAGTAAGACTTTATTGGCCTGTGGTTTCTTGAGTGTCCTCAGATTCTTTGTAGGATATCTCATGTACTCTATTCTCTTGACAACAAATTCTGACTGAAACATTCCATAGTTGAATGGTTTTAAGGTTCTTTAAAATTAGTGTTGTGCATTACAACTATAAATACAGGGTACCACGTGTTCAGCATTATAAATACCTGTTATTAGCTTTTGAATTCCTTGAATGTGTCTCTGTATGATATATGAAAGCAATGAGAACCTCTCTATTTAAAAAGACGATAAAATAGTCAAAGTTTAGGCATTTCACACCCATCCACCCAACCTTTCCATTCCTCCCCCCACTCCACCTTCCTCTCCTCACCCTTCCATATGAATCAAAATTGAGGAACAACATGAGCCTCAGAGCACTCTCAAGGCGTTCAGAATCTCTTTTCTCAGGAGCAGCTGTTTTTGGAATAAACAAGATAGCCCATTTTCAGTTTTGGGGAACTTTTATTTCAGGTCTGTTTAATATTTTTTGCAAATTGGGTATCAGGCTTGCGTGTCATTGTCTTTTGTCCTTTCACACTGGGGAGGTCTGTGACATCATTTTACTTGTGAGGAGAAATAAAATGAGGGCATTCTTCTACCAGCAGAGAAATTTGCCCACTTAGTCATGTTCAAAAGGCAAGACAGACCTATGCAGTTCCAGAGAGTGAAGGCGGGGAAAGCTGCAAAGCAGCTTTTATAAATTATATTATGAAACAGGTAAGAACTGCACTCTCCAGAGTAAAACAAGAGCACTAGAAATGCAGTCTGATCCAAGCTGCCATGAGTGTTTAAAGTGTTGCCGTGTGTGTACTGCCCAGCAGTGTCAGAACTAGGGATGGTAGCAGGCCCTCCACTCAGGGAAGAACTGTCAAGCTTCTCCTGATGCTGTGGATAGCTTTATTCTGTGGATAACCAGAATGCAGAGAAGATGAACAATGATTTTCTTGCTGGTAGAGTAATGCATATTCAAAGCCAGAATTCATAAAGAATCTGTTGACAGCTACCAACTTGTAAGTAGGCCACCAAATTACTGCTGTAGATGGTGCTTCCTCAAGGAGCATGTTTATTTTACTTAATGTATTTTTAAACAGATACTAGTGAAGTAAATGTCTGCTGAACCTGATGAAGAAACAATAAAAGCTAACTATAAATTTTTGATTTGTTGAAGAGCAACTCCCACCAGAGTTATCCAGCTTCCTACAGCAACTGAGACTATTAACTATGATGTTAAGGCTTTTGGATCCTCTCTGCCTGTTAAGGTTATGGAAGCCCTGAAGAAGGCTGACGGTAAGAATTGATTTTCTCTGTTATTTGTCTCATGAAAACTGACAGGTGAGAGAAGCATTAGCATGCTGTTGATGCCATTTAAATGCTGACTTTACAGTGTAGACTGAAATGCCTGTGCCTTGCTTTGAGTCCACCTTGGTTAAGTAACAATTATTGTAATAACACCCATGTGCGTGTGAATGCATGGAAATATCCTATGGGTGCTGTCTTAATAAATTGAAAAATGCAAGGTTGTAAAGAAAGCCAGTAGTAGGTTTTTGGTAACTTTTGCCTATTGGTTCTTTCTCACCTTTTTTACTTGCTTTGATTCTCTTGTGTCCTAAAGTGGATACTCTTTATTTTTTTCTTACTTTATTTTTAATCCCCATTTCTTATCACTTCTAAAAGCCTCAATGATACAAACTTTTCCTGGAGTTCAAGAAGTTGGTTTCCTAAGCAGTTTTTGCCCTGTAGATAAGTTTTCTTTTTAAAGTAAACACAAGAGGAACCAAATATGTATCTTAAAAACTGCTGAGTGATTTATGAACCTGTTATAATCTGCTCTAAACTGTTGGAACTAGCTTCTAGGATTGTGTTGCTTTTCAGTCTCAAAAGTTGAGTGTCAAACCGATTAAGTTATATGTAATAATTTAATATCTTAATCAAATAGATGGAAATTCTAACATGGAAACTAATAAAAATATTTATTTTCCTGTGAGAATGAGATTTTGTTGGTTTTAAAGGTTACTCTGCAGTGTTTTAGAAATCTGAATGTTTTTTAAAAATTACTTTTTATGTAGCTGATGACCAGCTGAGTGTTCAAGTGGATGAAAGTGGATGGGCCTGGCTAGTCCATAAAGAGCGGCTGATTATTTGGAAGATCGGTCAGTCTGCAGTAGCTAAGGTAACTGAAAAGTGAAGATGGAAGTCTTTATTTTGTACTAGTTGAACAAGTTATGGGGTTTTGTTTTTTTAAACAAGAGTTTTTTTATAAAGTGTGTCTGGTTTCCCCAAAAAGCAGCAGATTAGTATGAAGTTCTGCTGACAGTAACTGAAATTCAAACTCTTCAATTTTGTCACCTCGACACTAAGGTTAATTCCTTGTATTTTGATAGGTATGGCTCTTATGTTAGTCTTGATAAATCTCATTTTAATAGTTAAAAACTGGTTGATGTGTTACAGATTGGTTTAGAATATTCTGGGACTGATTTTCAACTTGTCAAAAAAAACAAAAAAAGGTTAGTTTCAGAGGTGTTGAACATGTTTCATCTAGATCTCTTAGGTCAAGAATTTTTTTTCTGACTTTGGGCAGTATTTGTTTTGGCATCATTTCAGTGAGTAACAGGTATGGTCAGAGAAAACCTGTAGATACAAAATCAGTATCTTTCAATTAGTGCAATGTAATTTAAGTATACAACGGAGTATCAGATTTGTGCATTTTGGTAGTTCTAGAGATTTTTCAAGGGATTAAAATTTTTCTGGTTGTTAACTTTGTGGAGGTGTAGGGGAGGAAGGTACTCTGTAAGTACCTAGTAAGCTTTCTCAAGCACTTCTAGTTTAATTTTTAATTTTAATTTTTAGCTGCCGTTTTAAAGTACTATATTAATGAATAGTCAAATAAACTCTGGTAGAAATAATTCAATGTTACAGTATTATGAGAAACAATCAGAAATAACTAAGGAAAAGCAAATATATTTGGAAATGTACAAGTAGGTGATTTTTAGCTGTTTTCTGTTTGTGACAACCTTGCTGAAAACACCTTATGACATTCTTTTGGTTCTCTTACACAGTATCTGGGCTTGTTGAAATTTAATTTTTAGCAAGGTCAAAAAGTCTAATGATCTGTGGCAGAGGAATAAGTTCTTCTAGTCTCATAGTCTCTTTGTTTCTTTCTTCCAGTTATCTCTGTGCAAGGAACTGCAGCTGCCACCCAGTGACTTCCCGTGGAGTTCTAGTTTAGCAGCTATATCTTATCTCAGTTCCTCGGGTGAAGCACCTTCTCTGCAGGTGATCGGATTTTAAATTTTAGTGGTTAAAAGCGGCTTCGGAATAACTTTGAATATATCCTGTTTTATCAAATACTTAGTTGAAAACATTTGCCGGTATGCTGTCTGTTCAAAAGATCAGGTTTGATAGTTGGCAATAAATAGATTTGAAGTAAAGACAATCCTGCTAGTCCTTTCGAATTGCACTGTTTACATCTTAGAGGATTAGATTAAATAGTAGTTTTCCCAAGGATTACTTGACATGCTCATAACAAACAAAACTACTGTGAACTAAGAGGTGTTGTTTTAACAAACACCGGGGCAATCAAGTGTGCAGTCTGAGCAAGTGCAGTTTAAAGGCATGCTGGCAGAAAATTTTGTTCAGCAGTCGACTAATTCTAAGTACACATAGATGAGAGGCAAACACCAACACCTTCCCTTGGCTGCTCTTTATAAGGAAGCTGATGCTGGGAGGACAGATTTAATCTGTCTTGACAGGTGGCTTTCCTGAGTGACTTTTTGTAATGTACATGGATATTGTGATTTTAGAGAGTGAAGTAGAAATGTTAGTGGTAGAAAATGTTTCACTAAAATGAAAATATTAAATAATGGGCAGGAATCACAAAGGTCAGTGCATCCTGTGGTGTTTTTTGAGTTGTTTCTTAGCCAATTGTTTTCCTTTATGAAGGTCAGTGTCTAGTCAGAAATTATTAGGAAACACTGAGGAGCTCAATAACAACTCTCAGGTACACTTCCACTGTTGTTCTGTGATTTTTAAATTTTTTTTCTTCAACAATCAGTAGATTAGGTACAGTGCTTTTTGTCCAAATCTCTACTTGAACAATCTGTAACTTCATGCTTTGAATTTGTTACCTGGGTACTTTCCTGAGTTAGAAGCCCTAATGCTGGTACTCTGTAGGCTTATACCTTTATGAGGAGAAAAGCCACCATGTGATTTGATATTTCACTTAATGACACTAGAACAATTTCTTTGTTAAACTATAATCTGCATTTTAGGCCTTCCATAGTAGCTTGTAACTCTTGGCATCTGAAATTCTCCACAGGCTGTCTTCTGTCTTGCAACTGTAAGTTTTGTTAGCATTTCAATATCAGACCCTGAGTCAGGAACAAGAATCAGTAGAAAATACTCTTGTTAGCAAAATAAGCGAGTATAACATTCCCTGCTTGAATTAAGTTACACCACAGAATCTATTTGTCATTCAGTTACAGGTTTGTCAGTGTGCATCCATATGTATCTACTACAATCTTGCTATGTAAGATACCATATTTTAGTTAAAGTTGCAGTCTGATTAATATTGTCTTGCATGTTCTGTTAATTATTTTTTCACTTCAAGTCTCTGGCAATAATGGTTGCTACCAGTGAAGGTTCTGTGCGTTACTGGCCCAATCTTGCACATGAAGGTTCCTATTCAGACACTTTTACGGACTTTGGAGGCTCTCTGTGCAGTTTCCTAACAGCAGTAAAGGTAATAATAAACAGTATGATGTATATTAAAATACTGGTTTTATTCCTAATCTAAAAATGGAAAAGCTGGTTCTGTGTTATCAGTCCTAAATCAGCAACAAATGTTGGGAAGGTAACACTATTTTTCATCATTAGATTCCAAGGATTATATGAGGTATTAATTCTGTTGTTTAACTGAAGTTGAGTTTCATGCATAAAAGTCTCATACAAAACTAAGAAAATGAGTCTCTGCTAGTGAAAAGTACTAGTTAGATATTCGTCTTTACATAATTGGGTGGAAGTCTTGCCATGCAGTTCACTTACATTAGGGTTCTGTAGGATAAGATGCTGTTGCATAAAAAAGAAAAGGTTACAGTGTGCTTAATAATACTTTGTTTTACATGCACATGTGGAAGTTCAATGTTATTTAATTAATTATTAAACATACAAATGTTAAATGTAGCAGTGCTTGTAGAAAGTTATTAAATAGATTTTATTTTCATATTTTTAAAAAAATAATTTTAAAATTTAAAAACTATCAACTGTATGTTACAGTGATTTAGACATACAGAATAATGTGGACAAATTATTTAAACAGCCTTTTATGTGATAAACACTTCTTTTTTTTTCTCTATTAGCTCTCAAGTACTAAGGATGCCGTGTGTCTTGTTCTTCTTTAGTGTTTACCCCTATGAGCTGACATAAAGACTATTAACTGATAATAGAATTTTTTCATGATTGTGATTTTAATTTTTTTAATGTAGTTACTTTTTCTTTTTGTTAGGGAGGAAGCTTTATTTTATCATCTTCCAGAGGTCAGCTGGTCCGGTTGATACCTGATAGTTCTGGCAAGATTCATCAGCATGCTCTGCCACAGGGTCAGGGCATGTTTTCTGGAATTGGTAGAAAGGTTTCTTCTCTTCTGGGTATATTGTCTCCTGGAAATGATGCTCTGGTAAGCTTGAAAAACATTCATCTGCTTTAATTTCTCTCTGTAATTTCTAGCCTCGGTGTCTAAGAAAGGAAAAAGAAAAGTTTGTGTAAGCGTGTACAATGACCAAAAAAGGCAAGACTAAGGTCATTGAGGTTACTTATATCTCTTTGAAATTTGAAAGACAGAAACCAAATAAATCTGTGCATTGTAAAAGCCCTTGCTAACTTGCTAGTTAGGTCTGAATAAAAAGAGACTTTGAAATAGTAATACTTCCTGAGGAATATGCAGTAATTCCAAGTCCTGCCCCTTTTTAGTGGTAGCTTCATTACAACTTGAAGAAACTAACAGTAACCTGTAATTCTACTTTTCTGATTTAGAGCTGCCAAGGGTTGATGATTGTGTTGAGTTTTGCCAATGAACTCCTCAGAAGTTGGCTTCTCAGTAGGAGAAACCTGCTTACTATAGATTGTTCTTTTATCTATAAAATAAGACTTGTCTTGGAAGTTTCCATAAGACTCATCTTGATTGTAGCTTGTGTACATCGCCCAAGGAAGTGTTTTGGTTTTTTTTTGTGGACTGAGAGTGGTTTAGATTATTGTATCCAAATATTAAGGCTTTGCTTTAACCTTTTTAGCTTTTTCTTTTTTTAAATGCAGATTTCTAGCGTTCTTTGGGATAGAGAGAGATCAAGCTTTTATATGCTAACAAGTTCAAGTCTAAACAAATGGGAGATTGATGATTCATCAGAACGTTATGTTCTCAGCTGGGATATCAACAGGATCCTGAAAGAACATATTACAGATGCAATTTGGGTAAGAGCCAGCTCACCTGGAAGGGGTTGGTGTGTTTGTTTTAATAGCCTGTGTGTGTGTGTATATATATTTACAAGAGAAATGTATTGATTTTTTAGGGATCTGAAAGTAACTATGAAGATATTAAAGGAGGAGTAAATATACAATACATGGATTTGCAGCAGAATCGGTAAGGAAGGACACTTGCATCTAGTAAGACCTACATTGACGAGATAAATGTTTTCTTGCAAAAACTTCATGTTAGTAGTTGCAATTTAATTTTACTGGGGTAGCACTCTTAGATAACTCGGTTATCCTGTATTTCATGCTATCATTATCTGCTTAGTATTGCCGATTCTTTACCTGATAATAATTCCTTTCACTTTTTTTAGTGTCATTTTATCAGGTTTGGGTGTTTGTTTTGTCTTGGTATTACAAACGTAATAAATAAGCAACTGTAACTTGTTTCATCAAATATAGAAAATTCAGTATTTCTTGTACTTAATCATGTTAGATTACAACTGCCTTGGTTCAGTTTTTATACTGCAATATGAACACTGTTAATAAATAGCTTGGAAGAACAAATAGTATAGTTTTTCTTTATAAAAAACCTACATGATTGGAAAATATTTAGTTAAGATTGTACTTTGATCTTTTTTTTTTTTTTT
>VWZG01005608.1:257121-307031 GCA_013396735.1 Grallaria varia
ATATCTGTTGTTAAATAGTGATGGACTGGTCATACTTGCTGCAGCATGGCATCCTGGAGATCATCCGTGTCTTGTCTACTACACTCTGATAACAGTAGAAGACAAAGGCTACCAGATGTCCGATGACGTCGCTGTGGAGGTCACACAGTATAATCCATCTTTCCAGGTATGCTAATGAAGGTTCTGATACTGAGTTAAGAAAGCACAGTGTTTCAGAGTATTCCTGTATGCAAATCATCTATCAGACTTCTGTATAAAGGAAAGTAAATTTGCTCTTGAAGGTATGCATTTGTAATACTCTGAGGAAAATGTCTACAAGCATATCTTAGTGTTTAATACTAATGGTAGGTGAGGTTTAAACTTTGCATTCTGAAGTATAATATAAAAAAAGCACCAAAAGTAAAAGTCTAAATACCTGACTCCTACTGATATATCTTAGTTTTTGACCTGTGGGTGAAGGTTTCTACAGAGTAATTTTATGGTATGCTCTTGCAATCCATTTAGAACAGTTCTCAGACTCTGTTGAGACTCTTGTCATAGGAGAAGGAATTGAGAGACCTGTGTTTTGGTCCTTACTAGGCAGCTGGCCTGCTGTGAGGGGAGGACACACTGATTGTAGAGTACATTGTTTGTGCTGTGTTTTCTGGAAGCATAAAATTCCTCCACTTTTCCCCCTCTCCCATCTGCCTGGCATCTTAAAACTCCAGGGTGGAAGAAGTGTGAAATTTGTTGCATAATTGATCTGTTTACTTATCTCTCCATGTGAAATTAGCAAGTATATAATATATATGGAAGGAAAAAACCCGCAGGATCTAAAGTTTGAGGGCAAATTAAAATTGACTTTGTTTTGGTTTTTAGGTTGTGGATTACATCCATATCTCATTGTTAAAAATCAAAACAAATTCAGGCAACTGGGATCAGCATTTAAAATTTTAGGTGTTTGTTTTAAGATATTGATTATATATATGATATTGTTTGTATTTAACACTTCTAGTCAGAAGATGAAGTGTTGTGCTGTCTGATAGTCCCAGATTACTTCAGCCATGCCGCTTACCTTTATAAGGAAGATGAAGTATTTGCTTGTTCCACTGGAACGGGAAGGATTTCTTTACCACAGGAGAAAATCATTTTTGGCATACAAGGTAACTTGCTGGGGAGCAGAATCACATTTTGTTGATACTTTCTAATTGAATGTTTTTACAGTATTTAGTTTTCTTAGAGAGCAGTATGGTATTTATTGTCCTTTATTAAATGTTTCAAGTTGTGAATTTCTCTTGAACGTATGGAGAAAGTGCTGATGTGACATCCAATATTGTTACTCTGCCATGTTGCAAATGAAAAGTATATCCTCACAATTGTTATATTAAGTCTTGGGGGTGTTGGTTGTTTTAGGTTTTTTTGTTTGCTTTTGCTTTTTTCCCAGTACTCAACTGTGAGGGTTTTTTTTCCCTTGAAGTTAATCTTGTGTGGAGGCTCAGCCTAAAATTCATACTAAGTGCCTGTGTCAGATGTCTCTAAGTGTATCATCCTTGACCTTCAAAGGTATTTTCAAGTGGGATGGGCACATCAGTCCTTTGGTAGAATTTGAATCACCTGAAATTTTTTAATTGTTTTTTTTTCTTTCTTTTTTTTTTTTTTTTTTTTTTTAAACACTTGCAGTATCTGGAAGTAATCTTCCGTAGCAAATAGTTCCACAATTTCTTTGTCAGGTGCAATGGTCAGTTACTTTTGGTTGGTTCATGACAAAAGTAATCAGTATGAAACTTACATTTTTGCTTTAAATTAAAGTGTTTTTTTTTTTTTTTTTCCTCATCTTAGGAGATAGCATTTTAGGAGCAGGTTCCTGTAATAGCCTCCCCATCTTCTTTGCCAAAAAAAGTGGGCTTCTCACTATCTTGTCCAGGGAAAACATTTCTGTGCTTCCTGAAGACCTTGAAGATGCTCTGTCGTCTTCTATTGCTGGACCAAGAAGTGAGGTAATGGTCATTTGCTTGACTGGTTGAAAACAGCATAGAAATAATGTTTTTCTGTCACTTTTGAATTTTCACTGTGGAAATCCTGGCTTGTGTGAGTTTTAAAGATTTTTTAAAATAGAAACTCAAACACTTGTAATGAAGGCAGTTTTCAAAACCCAAGAATTCTTACATCTTCTGCCAGCTTGTGTAACTTTTTTGTTTTATTTTGATGTTGAAATTTCTGTGTAATTTATATTGTTTTCAAGTAGATGTATTGCTGTCTGATAGAACACTAATGCAGAGACTCAGATGTTCTCACTTTTTGATTGGGATGGTTTTTTCCCCTCTTTTGTGTCTGTTAGTTTTTGTATATGCGAGATGCTTTTTTCTTATGCAGTGGAAAGCTTGGAGGATAAGCTGAGAAGCGCTACATAGTGGCTAAATATTAGTTCCTCTTTTATACATATATTAACATAATCTTATTTAAAATCCATGACAGCATTTTTGTTGGTGTTTTGTACAACATAGATTTATTAAGCTCTTATTTACATTGAATGTGTTTTGTTTAAAACGTGTGTGGAATTTGTTGCCGTGATGTTGCTGGAGTGGGGGGAAGAACACAGAAGTTGTTACCGTATAAGTTAGAGAATATTTATATGGAGTAATAGTGAGTTTCAGTCCTTATTCCATTTAAATCACATTTAAAATCAGATATTATTATCTAGTATTTTGGTGGAAGACCTTGGTGTGGTTGCTCAGATGGAACTGTAGTTTTTTTAATTAACTAGTCTCTAGTTTGGTTTGTCTGCACTTGCACTGTTTTTGTGGATGATAGTACTCATTAATACCTTTTAAGTTCTGTAAAAAATCATGAGTTTGAAAGTTAAAGTGAACATCATAAAAAACTGACTGGTGAAATACGTTGATGTAAGTTCCTCTGCAGATGGTGTGAATTTTGATCAGACCTCTGTGTGACTTTGTAATGTATCATAGGGGCTTAGGTTTGACTTAAACACAACCACTTCCAGGTGGTGTTTTTATTTTCAATCTGTGGGGCTACTACCTAGAAGAATTGCTTTCATTCCGTAATGAAGATTAATGCTTGTCTTTCAGCTGAAATCTTTACTTTGCATTTTCAGAGTCCTGCATTTGATGGAGCCAGTAGGCTAGAAGTCATAGCTCAAGAAGATAAGACTAAATTATTGAAAGCTGCTTTTCTACAGTACTGCAGGTAGAAATTGCACTTGGGTTTTGAGGCTTTGTTTGTTATTTTTGAAGGCAGTCTGATACCTGAGTAAGAGATTGTGAAGAAAATCTTGTGCTATTTTATTTATAACTGTTTTAATGACACACATCTTTATTAGGAAACTAAGTCTTGTAGACTAGTGAAGAAGTGATCCTTGCTAGAAAGGAGCAAACTTTTATAATCTCAATGACATTTCACTTGCTCTGTGTAAATTCTATGGGTACATTAGTGCCAGTGATACAACTTTCAGCTTTGCGTTTTGACTTCTCTGTTCTTTAGTAAGTGGTGTTTTGTTGTTTAAAAAACTTCCCTTTTCATCCTCATTTTTTATTTGCACAGCTGTTCTCAGTAATTCTTTTGAAGATGCTTATTCACTTATTTATGTGGCCACGAAGATTAACCAGAAGAGCAGACTTTGGGCAGGATGATATCTTTTTTAGATTGACTGATATAGGAGAGTGGGAGTAGAAGGAAATACACTGTTTGTCAAACGATCCTGATTAAAGCAATTGGACTGCGGGGAGGCATGTAATGCCTCTGAAAGGTTTGCTGTTGGAATGTTGTGTAAACAAAAGTGGAAGAGGAGAGGGAAGATAAATAATCTGTAAACTTTGATTAATTAGATTTAGAGGGGATTGTTTTCATTATATATTTATTAAAAAACCCAAACCCCACCAAACAACCCACAAACTCTCTTAGGACTAATCTCCTCAAAGAGTCTTAAGACTTGCAAAAAACAGATTTAAGATAACTGGAGGTAGGAATGCTTTTGAAATAATGCTTCATGTGAGGTTAGAAGGTAATGAAGGGGATTAGGCACATAGGAAAAAGGACACCAATTCAAGATGTAAGCAGGCACAGAATTTAGACAAAATCTTTGTATATTCAGAAATGTCATAAAACAGAAGGGCTGCTGAAGATGGCTGTAGAGGACTGGAGTAGCCCAGGCCTGAGAGCCTTTCAAACATGGAAGTTGATATTGAGGATGTGAACAAGGGTCTTGGAAACAGAAGAAGTTGGAACGTAGTAAGGAAAACAATGTGACAATGTATGAAAGTTTAAAGTTAATTTGATTATAGTCTGGGTTAGATTTGTGAAACTAGAAGAAAATGATTGTATGTATGTAGTATTTATTCCAAATTTTTCCAGAAAAAATAGTGAAAAAAATGGAGCAATCTTCCACAGAACAGATGTAGCAATGACCTGTCCAGGTGGCCACTGAGTTGATGCAGAGCAAATAATGGAAGGTGGTGCAGCCAGTGGAAATGTAAAGTCCACCAGCTGTGCAGTGAGCACAGGCAGCTTTACAGACCTAGAGATCTTTATAGAGGATGAGAAGTTCTATGGAAAGATTGAGTTCACCCTTTTTGATGGCATATCATTGTTTGATGGAGGTAATAAAGTACCTTTATTAGTAAAAATTTCCTTAGAAGCACGTGTTCTGCAGAGTAGTAAAGATGGGACTTCATTCTTTAATAGAAGATTCAGTATATTCCAGTTTTGAAAAGTATTTTTTAGTTTAGCTTTGTGCAATTTCTGGGTGCACTGCTGGTTTTTTTTATTTCAAGACATCTTGGTCATGTAAGTGTTCAAACTGAAGGTTTCATGGGAAATACAAGCATTTCCAGTATTGTAATCACAATATCCTTTCTCAGAACATTTCACTTTTTTAGTCACAAAAATCAAGTCTGTGAGTCTTTTGTGTGTATTGCATACACATTACATGGAATTCTTCAGTACAACTTCAAACTTTGGAGGTTTAAGCATTTGGGTGCTTAAACCTCTTTTACTTATTGACAAGAGTAAAATAGGATTATTTGAAATTATAGGAAATAAAATTAATGCATTATATTTGCTGAAGCATTTTCCTGAGGGCTTTTACAAGCTTTCACTTTATTACCATTAGTGGGAGGGATTACGTGTCCTCTTGAGAGAATTTTAGAGCAAGCAATAGAAATTTTGTGACTTAGCTACCAGAGACATCCAGACTTTGTTCTATATGGTGAGTCTCTTCTCTTACATAGTAATAATAGTAAAATACAATGTGTCTTGAAACACTTCTTGACTTGTGCTTTTTTGTTTCATAGGTCATGCAGCCTACTTACTTTAAAAATAATTGAAAGACCTTTTATCTGTAGAACCAGAATGAGGGCAAAAAATGCTGGATGTTCATAATCTAAAGCACTTCACAAAAAACCTGTCAGAAAATCTTAACTGAGGAGCTCTTTCTCCTGTAATCCTGTCTGTTGATTTTTATTTCACATACTTTGCGTTTCATTTATTTCAGGAAAGATATAGTCAATGCACAAAGCATGATAGTTGAGGTCTTTCCAAGTAATGCAGATCTGGATTCTGATACTGAGCTGGACAGGGCAGTGACACAGATCAGTTTGGACTTGATGGATGACTACCCTGCCTCTGATCCAAGATGGGCTGAATCTGTACCTGAAGGTAAATGTAATGTGTTGTGCTGGGGGTTTTCCTTTTTATTTCGTTTTTCCACTGAAATAATATCTACAAAATTCTAGATAAAATTATAATTTAAACTTTTCAAGAAAGATGTAAGTGTCCCTTGCCCTCTACCACTACTAGATACATTAAGCCAGAAAGGCTTAAAGATGCATCCTGAGAGACTAACAGATAAAGCTGCAGTCTAATGTGGTGAATTCTGGACTTCATATAGTAAACACAAACAGCAAGGAAAACATTGCAAGGGCACTTTGTGCAGGGAACAGGTGATGTCACTTTAGTATTTCCATGATTCCTTGTATGGTTTTAGATTGACTCCAAAAAAATAGATGTGTTAAGAGAATGAACAAAAGGCTCTTTCTTTGTCTTTTGTCAGTGTGACTGCACAGCTTCTGGTTGATGGGGATCCTGGGTAGAGTGAGCTTGTATCCCTCTGGGGCATTGGTATTTATGTCTGCCTGAATGAGGACTAGAGAAATTAATTTAGGAGTGTTTGTTGTACATAAAGGATTAAAGCAGACATGGTTCCATCAAGAAATATCTTTGTTCCTGCTTCACTGTCTCTAACAAACAGTGTTAATTCAAAAGTGGCCCCAGAACCTCCAGGCAGTAGTTGCCAGTTACAGAGCAGAGGCTTAGTTTGAAAGTTCATGTAAATAGTTACAGATGGATGATGCTTCCTGCTGTTGTTTCTGTGTTGCAGCCAGTTAGGCATCATGTCCTTGGTATTTTCTGAATCAACTTTATTTTAAATTTGGCAGTCTATCTGTGTTTATTCCTGTCTAAAGCCAAAAGTGAAAATTGATGGCTTCTTGGAAATAGTCTTACTAATTTTGTTCACAGTGATAGTTCTTCCATGTTTTTTATCTGGATGCCGAGTCAATTAGATCTGAATGCCTGTTAACACTTTAGTTTCCAGTAGCTGTGGTCTAGGGCATTGTAAATTTAGCAATAGCTAGTCCACAATGAAGATAAACATTTGAATCTGAATCTTACTAAAACTGGAGTAAGCTGGTGAGGTTCTGTTTAGCAGCATAATGAATTGAGTACTTCAGAATAGTACTGATATGAAGATACTTTATTTCTTCTAAAAGCTTTATTTCAGCTATGATAGAGTTGAAAAAAACACATTGCAAATAACATGGTAAGCAGTCTATAAGAATATGTGCCTATACTTAAAAAAGTACTAGTGTGATAACGCTATAAAAATTTATAAACATAAGTTTACCTCGTAGGCAAAAACATAGTTATCCAGAAATGAAGATACCAAGCACTCTGATCTGAGATTTTTCTCTTTTTAGAAGCAGCTGGTTTCAGCAACACATCTCTCATTCTTCTTCATCAGCTAGAGGATAAGACAAAAGCACATTCCTTTTTTATTGACTTTCTTCATCAAGTAAGTTCTTCTGTTCTTTTGGTATCAGCACACAGAGATTATTATTTTGTCTTTAAGTATTTCTTCTAGAACACTAAAGTGCATGTGATGTTTTGGTTTTTTTTAATAAAAGGTTGGTGTATTTGAACGTCTGGGCAGTTTTCCAGTGCGAGGGATGCCGATGGCAACTCGGCTGCTGCTCTGTGAGCATGCAGAGAAACTGGCAGCAGCTATTGTTCTCAAGAATCACCACTCTAGGCTGCCTGATCTAGTGAATGCTGCTATACTCATGGCGTTAAACAAAAGGGAGTGTGATGTTCCACCAAGTCTTACCCCTGCTGATGTGTTCTTTAGAGAGGTAAGAAACCTGTCATTTCTGAATTATTGGATAGCATTGCACATAGCAAATGTTGCAGTGCTTTCATGTATATTTTGAAATTTTTTCCTGTAAAAATCAATACAACTTTACACTATTACCCTTTAAATTTGGATGGTGTGTGTGGAAGTTTGACCCTGGGCAAAACCAAAACAAAGCAACACCGCGCAGAACTTCCCAGCAGCAGCACAGCTTCCCCTCCCCTTTCCCCAAAAGCACCCCCCCAAAGGGGAGAAAACGGCGAAAAAGCCGAGGGGAAGGAGAGAAATCTTAAAAGCTTCAGACCGTGAGGGGAACAGAGATATATATATATTTATTTACAGAGGAGGAAAAGGGAACTTAGTACTATATGCACACTACACGAATACCAGGCAAATACAGGGAAAGAGAGGTAACTCAAATGGTACTATATAGGTACTATATATACACCCAAGGAAAAACAGATAAGGCACTGCATTACCCAAATAGTGAAGTGACCAGCCCCGAGCTGCGAACCTTCCTCCCAACCACCTGCCCGAGGAGAGACTGACCCGGCCGGAGGAGAGACTGCACCGAAGAGGCTGACCCAAGGAAGCGTCCGAAGACCAGTGTGTCCCAGAACTTCCTCCCTCACTCCTCTATCCCATGTGATGTGAGATAGTAGGGAATACCTATGATTTGTCAATGTATGTCACCTGACTTGTTTCCCAGGAAGGCCTAAAAAACAACAAACCTCGCCAAAGCCTAAAATTTAAAACCACCACAGTGTGGTAGTATTTTCCTCACTTTAGTGTATGTAGGTTTATTTTGCCTGCAGCTGAAATGCAAATTCTGACAAATTTCATATAGCAGAAGTGAAGTTGTTGTAATTCCCAACTACCCAACATGGATAAGCGAGGAAAGAGACAAATGAAATTCTCAGACACATAAGGAGATATTTGCCAAGTTATAATCTTTAAGGGGTGGACTGAAGAGTATGAAGCTTTCCAGATTGAGCTGCTTTGATGAGCTCTCCTGGATGAAATTTTATCAATTTAGTCTCTCATAGTTTTTGTCCTCTAACATTAGTCAAGCTGAGCTAGTGCTGAGTTTATGCTGCGTTCCAGTCAAGCGCTCTGTCTTTATTTCCTTCTTCCTTTTTGAGAAGAACTATGCACAAAACATTTATTCTTAGGAGGTTTTTTCCTGTAGAGGACAGTAGTTGCTAATGGAGAAAAATAAATATGAAAGAAACTAGAAATAATAGTTTGCTATTTTAAAGCAGGTATGTTATCAAATATGCTTTATCTAACAAGGATTCTGCTGCCAAATATTCCAGAAGATGATGGAGGAATAATGCTTAATGAAAGTGTATGGAGTTGCCCTCATAATTGAGGATTCTTCTTTTGTCTTCCATATTTAAGTCCAGAAAGAAGACTTTTTTTGTAGTCTGAAGTATTGTATGAACATAAGTTGTGATTTCATTATCCACTAGAGTAGTCGATACCTTTTAATATTTTTGGCTATTTATGTGGTTTCTATTAGTATAGACCTCTTAACTTGGCTTTGCGGTACCAGCTGACAATGGACAGATTTGTATTCAGTGCAATTCTTCTTTCTGTCTCTAAGGTGTCCGAAATAGATTCCATCTTTGAATGCTTATTAGAAGAGGAGGAACAAATCCTGAAAGACATGCCTATTGAATCGATTGAGTGGGCCCAGATAGTTGTAAATGTGAACAACATCATTAAGGTACAGAACTGCATTAACCAATATGCTTGTGGGAGGGGATGATAAACACTGAAGAAAACAGAGCAAGCCAAGTGCAGCCCATCTAAGTTACTGACATGAGAACAAAAGTGAATGAGCTTTTCACATGTCCAAATATATTAGGAAGGAAAAGATAGCCATGTGCACAGTTGGGGACATTCCTTTTCCTCCTGAGCCACAGTTAAAGAGAATTTCAGATGTTACAGCTTTGTTGGAAGCTGTGAAATCATGAATATATAGCAAAAAGTGAAGATCTTGTGCTTGAGCACTGAGGTTTCTTGCTCAGTCAGGATGTGCTCTTTTGTACAGCTGAGAAAGTGGTGCCTCACCACCTTGAATATTGTGTGCAGTTTTGGGCACTGCAGTATGAGAAGGATGTTGAGCTCTTGGAGAGTGTCCAAAGGAGGGCAACAGAGATAGTGAAGGGCCTTGAGGAGAAGCTGCATGGGGAGCAGCTGAGGGCACTTGTTCTGTTCAGCCTGGAGAAGAGGAGACTGAGGGGAGACCTCATTGCAGTTACAGCTTCCTCATGAAGGGAAGAGGAGGGACAGATGCTGATCTGTTCTCTGTGGTGGCCAGTGACAGGACCTGAGGGAATGGCCTGAAGTTGTGTCAGGGGAGGTTTACGTTGGATATTAGAAAAAGGTTCTTGTCCCAGAGGGTGGTTGAGCACTGGAACAGGCTCCCCAGGGCAGTGGTCACAGCACCCAGCCTGACAGTTCAAGAAGCATTTGGACAATGCTCTGAGGCACATGGGGTGTCTCTTGGGGATGGTCCTGTGCAGGGCCAGGAGTTGGATTTGATAGTCCTTGTGAGTCCCTTCCAACTCAGCATATTCTGTGATTCTGTAGAAATAATGGCGATATTAAAAGAATATCTCAGAATTATAAAAGATAACATCTTTTATGGTCTGTGTATAGAGAAGTAGACTTTAAAATACTTACATCCTTACCTTTAAATAGGACATGCTACAAGTTGCCTGTCAGTATCGTCTGTCTAGAGCATCTTTATATAAAACAGGAGAGCTTCCAGAAAGAGAACCTGAATATATTCCATGGACAGGTGAGAAATTATTATTTCAAGTTTTTTAACTATCTTAAACAAAAATCTGTTTTCCTAAGTTTCAGAACACATGAATTTCAGTCTGAATTTTAAACTTACTGATTAAAGCTGCTACAGCGTTGTCAGTAAGAATAAGAGAAGGTGAAGTTTTAATATAGGGAATGAATCAATGAACATTTATTTTGTCCAGTATTGATGATAATTTTTTAAAACATGCATTGCAAATTTGACTGTGAAACTACAAATTTGGGGAACAAAACTAATTTTATAATTTTTATTATTATTTTTAATGCATTGGTTCTGATTGACCGATCTGTGGGATATGCAACAGTAAAATAAATCATAAGATGTTATCTATAACTGTTTTAAAAGGACTGATGAGTCTCCACTTCCCTAAGTGTGTTTTGTTTTGATGGTTTAATAACAGGAGAACTATCAGGACAAATGTTTGCAAAAGCAATCACTTTCCAGTTGGTGCTTAAGCTTCATTATGGCCTCTACATGTAAAACATACTTGTTTAGTGCTTCCAAGATAAAAATATTTTGGGTAGCAGGACCCGTGCAAACTATTTTGGTCTTATGTTTTGATGGCTACATCCAGGTACTTAAATTAGGTTAAAAAAAGCTGTGTGTTCTTTCTGTGTATTCTATTACTTTGTTTAGAGATGGTGCAATTGATTCTTTTCCTCTGGGGAAAAAAGCTGGTGTTGATACTTGACAGCATAGATCTGTGTAGTTCAGGGGGCATTTTTTTGCTTACCACGTGTGGGCTAAATTTAATATGTGAAGGTAGGTGGGAGTAGGTGTTTTTTGTGGGGAGGGGTATTGATAGTATTGCTTTGATTTTTGAAATGAAATAATATATTAGTTTTTTACCTTCTAATTTTTTTTAATTATGCATACTAATGTTTTTCTTGCACTTCAACATAGATTGCTGTGGGGTTAGGATTACTGTTTTGATGTTCCCTGTGTTTTTTTCCCAAGCATCCAGTGGCCTTCGTGCAGCAGTAATACGCCAGCATGGAATCATTCTGAAGGTGGTGTATCCCCAGGTGGACAGCAACCTCCGCAGCATTGTGGCTGAGCAGCTGGTGGCACTGCTGGATTGTTTCCTGGATGGTTACGTTTCTCAGCTGAAGTCTGTGGATCGCCTGGCTGATCAGGAGCGATACAGCAATCTGGAAATGGAATATGTCCAGAAGAGGTCGGAACTCCTGTCTCCCCTCCGTAAGTGCTGTCTGTTTTCTTTAATGCAAGGATTAAATGGTCTGATTGATGAGGGAATCACACAAGTCTGATAGTAAATGGCACCCATGTATGAATTCTATTTGTTCTGCACATTTTCTTTTTGAGTTTAAATAACTGGTTTTTATTATTTAATGGGATGTTTGCAAAATAAAAAGAGATTACAGGATTGCGTCCAGGACTGCATCCACGTGCAAACCTCTTATTAGATGTGTTGCTGCTTGGTTGTTTTTTTTCTTCTGCTAACTCACTATATTTTTCTTGCAGGATTTTATCTTGGGTTGCTTAGCTGAAAATAGCCTCTAAATGGATTTCTAAATGTTTATATTGTTGCAAGTTGAGATAAACTTATATGCCTGAAAGCTTGTTTAGTGTTTATCGGGGAAAAGTTACTTTGGGCACCTTGATTATTTAATAATCATACCTATTGTTTAGTATGTTGGATGTGGTCAAGTCTTTAGAGTTAGTGACAAAGCTCCCTTTTAAAGTGCAATTAACTTGCAGTAAATACATTTTAATAACTTCTAAAAGTATAAATTTTTTAGACTAAAAGACATTATGTAGATAGAAGAATCTAATTATCATTCTTGAGCATTCTTAAGAAAAGTTTCTTAAGTTACCATTCTCCATTTTACTGACACTCATGGGCACTATTAGCTCATAAATACATTTGATATCATTATGTTAAATCTCAGGTTCATATTTACTTACAAACAAAATTGAGTATTCTGCTAACTCTTACATATTTAACTGAACTATCAAGAAAGATTCTAAGTGATATCTTTTTTAATACAAGCCCAGTAGTCTTTATTTGTTCTGGTCTTTATCAAATGCCTTTACCTGCTGCTTTTTTCACTTTGTGTAATTAAGTGGCTGTTATTACAGATCTTAAGTCATGGGTGGGATCCCCTCTCACTGCACAAATAGCAGATGAGAGAAAATAGAATATATACATATACTGGCTATTTGTGTTGTGGGGCAGAGATGGTAGCTATTGGGCTTGCATGTGCACAGGAGAGGGATGCAGTAGGAGGATGTTTCTTTGTGAATGTGTGAATATCTTCTTGATGTAAACACTTGGAACTTTTTTTGTTTTTCTGGTCTTTGCGGAGGGTCATTCTCTTACAGTCAGAAATATTACTTCTTTTTTGTGGTTGCTTAGTTTCCCTGGGACAGTATCAGATGGCAGCTGCTTTAGCAGAGAAGTACTGCGACTTTGATATCCTGGTGCAAATGTGTGAGCAGACAGACAACCAGGCGAGGTTGCAACGTTACATGACTCAGTTTGCAGATCAGGTAAGTCTTTTTTTCTGTTCCCTTTAGATAGTGTTTTATAAGAAGTTTGCACCTGAAATCTTGCAAAATTTATTATTTCTTTTTGTTTTGTTGTTTTTCCTGCTTTTTTAAAAAATGCATATGTATTTACATATGCATGTAGAGGTAATGTTGAAAATTGAAGTCAACATTCACTAAAATACTCAATGGAGTGTTTTACCCTGAGACTGCAAAGCAAGTCAGCAGAAATACAGGTGCTAACTGTGTGGGCAGTGGCTTTTTGTGGGACATTTTTAGTGCCTCAAACACATTATCTCAACATTTTCAGCATTTTGTGACTTCTCTGAGATGCTGTTGTCAGTGTACTGTTGTTGTATTAAACTAATGTAATATAAATCGAAGGATAGTTTGTAGAAAATAAGTTGAGATTGTTATATGTATAAATAGAAAAGTAGTTAATGTATAAATATAATGTATACAAAGCAGTTAAGGGTAGGAAGATAGAGATATTGTTTTAGGGGTTTTTTCATTGTCCTGCTGTGTACTTGCTGGACTGCTTTTCCAATGTCTGTTAAAATCTAGTGTAAAGACTAACAAGTGTGCTGAAATACAGGGAAGCTTAAGAAAAATCCAGTAGAGATTACTTGAAGTGAGCGGGACTGGGGTAAAAGGTTCTTAATTAAGAGAGTTGGTGAGATCAATTTGTTTAGATTTCCACAACTATGGACGGAGAAATCCTGCAGTCTGAATGTTTCCTTATGAAGACAGTACTGAAAGCTTGTTTTAATAAGAAAATACAAAAGTATCAGTAATGGATAGAAATTATAGCAAACTTTTTCATCGGTGAGGTGCAAATATTCAGACTGACTGCCAGAAGAGATAAAGTACCTATTTTTTCTTTTCTTTTTTTTCTCTCTTCACATGCTTTATTTTAAAGGGGAGATGTAAGACTTCCTGAAAAGAAATTAGTGTGGCAAATATATAGCAGAATAGATCAGGTCTTATGGATAGACTATCAGACTGATGGTCTCTTCAAAGTTCATTTTTTAGAATTGTAGATGGAATTAAAAATATAGAATTATCCTAGAATTATCCTGAAAAGACTAAATTAAATTTCAAACATAAATCCTGATAAGTTATTTCACATTGAGGTTTTTTGAGATAAAATAGGGCGCCTTTTTTTAAAAAAAAAAAAGTTTTTTTAACAATGCCTGAGGGAATAATATTGTGGATTTACTTGGAAATATGAGGGAATGTTTCAAAAACAGTGGCAGTGGAAGTAAATTTATTTATGAAAAGAAATAGTAATCCTGGAGGTTTGAGGGGAGCAAAGGAACAGGTGTAAAAATGAAACTAGAATTGTGATCGATGTGGTACCTGTTTCTGTTCTTGTGTGTTAGTGTGAAGAATTTACGTTTGGTATTTTCTTTGCTTCCATTGAAGGATTCTGTGTTTATCAGCATTTGTTGCAGAGTAGCTCATGAATTCTTTAGGTACCATTTCTATCAGGGCTCTTAAGTTTTTTCATCAGCACTGTGTTCTGTGTGTGTCTGGTTTTGTCAAGCAGATTCTTACTACTTTCTTTCCAATTGTATTTTTTAAAACATTTTGGCTTAGAGGACAAACAAGATACTGAAATATAATTTTTAAAATGTGTTCATATTCCTGTTATCTTCAGAATTTTTCAGATTTCCTATTTCGCTGGTATCTGGAAAAAGGAAAACGAGGGAAGCTATTATCTCAGCCTATTGCTCAGCATGGACAGCTGGCCAGTTTCTTGCAAGCTCATGAACATCTGAGCTGGTTACATGAAATCAACAGTCAAGATTTGCAAAAGGTAGGGTTTCTTAAGTACAAGCAAACTGAAATATCACATGTTAAACAGGTCAAGTACGTATTCAGGTATACAGGTTATCTAGTTATGACTCCTCATCATCAAAAGATAGCTTTTCTATGTGTGTTTGGGGAGAGATGCCACAGATAATTAGTGGAGTACCAAAAGCCTCCCTTCAGGCACTGTCTGGTATATCATCTAAGCCACTTCACCATGTAATAGAAATTATGCCTGTTCGTTCCTTGTTTGTGGCTAGTATTTTTTACCAGGGAAGTTTGGTTTGGCTACATGATCCCTACTTGAGTGAATTGGGGCTTTACAGTGAATATCAATAGTCTTGAAATAAAATCTTACAACGTTAACTTCTGAAAGCTAATGCATTTGAAGGTGTTACAGGTGTAAAATGCTATTGATATATCACGTGCATAGTTTAAAACCATTTTTTTTTCGACACATGCATTAATGTGATACTGTTTTTAAACCCGATCCTTTGTTGCCTTCTAGACTGTCCAGTTGTTATTTCTCCTCTTCTTGGTGGCCAGTCTTTTCTTGCTTCTGCTAGGCTTCTGAATGTATTTCACTTTAGCAGTTAAGCTATTTCTGAACTAAAATGGCTTCTTTCAATCCTCAAGCACATTTGTTAAGCATGCAGAGCATGGGGACATTTATCCTACTGCAAATTGTAGGTTGATAATGCGGTATGTCCCTTAGACAAATAAAAAAACCCCACCCACAAAACCCAACCAAAACAAACAAAACTCACTGAGAATATTGTAATACTCCATTTGTGTTGATTGAAGGTTTCTGAGTTATAGCAAAGCACCGTGGAGAGGGGGCAAGGATTCTAAAATACGCAACTAATTCAGTCTAGAGAGTTTATTTCTGAGTAAGTGCTCAGAAACTTTGTTCCTTTGACAATCAAAATAAATTCTAACCTCTGTTTTTGTTTACTGCAACAGTTACACACATGATCCTGTTTTTTCAAATTCCATAATCAGAGTGCAGAAATGTTCTGTCGAGGCATATTTGCCTGGCTTTTATTGCAAAGCCTTGTATTGAATCCCAGAGATACAAGAGCAGAAGTTGCAATTTATGCTTTGATCATAAGGTAGTTTTTCTTGGTTAGTACTGAAATTTTTTTTTTTATATGTTGGAGGGTCCTATCTGTCTTCCCAAAGAGTGTAATGCAGAGTTTCATTATGCAAACTGTACGATTTTTAAAAGTAAGGGTTATAGTATTACAAATAATAAATAGCTGTGAGACTGCTGTTCAGATAAAATCTTTGTCGGTTAACCTTCTAATCTTAATTTATAAAACTTATTTCTAACATCTTTATTAATTTCAGGCTCACAGAACATTGCAGACTTTAGCAAATACAGAGACACGATATTTTGCAAAGAAGAAAACACTTCTTGGCTTGAGCAAATTAGCTGCACTGGCATCTGACTTTTCGGAAGACATACTGCAAGAGAAAATAGAAGGTAAGAAATAAAAACAGGATAAAGTGAAGAACAAACGAGTTAAGTTACTGAAGTAGAATCATGTTAATTTTTCAGATTTGTTCATTTAGTATGTTGAGGGTTCTAACTTAGTGTGGTAAGGATAAATGGGCTGATGATTTTGCTCATTTTAGGAGACGCAAGTAAGGCAGCATAAGCCAGTAACCTCAATATTCACTTTCACCTGTGAGTTAGGACTACAAGGATGGGAAATTTGTACCTTTTCGCTTTTGCAGATAACACATAAAATATAGGCATAAATAGCAACCTACAGAGGTCATTGATAAATTAGACAGTTCTGAAGTGACTGAAAGTTGTAAACCATTCACACTGAATATGTTTTCATGAATCTTCATTTAATATTTCAGGTAGAAGGTAAAAATGATCTAGTTTCTTAAAGCCTGCTTATTAGATGAATGGCTTTCAATTTTGAATTCTTCTCAAGTCCTGAGGCTCTTAGGCTGTACAAGGAAATCCAGTAACTGTGTTGTATTGCAATAACATACCTGCAAATATGTACAGTTGTGATCAAGAAATGCTTTCTCAACATCTTGCCCTCTGTATCTAGAAAGGTTACTGTGACAGTGCTTCATTGTGCTCTGACTGAAACGATGTGAACAGGAGAAGTAGGAATACCTATTCTGCTTCCTTACTAAATTCAACAGTTGCACTGCTCTGCCATTCCTATCCCTCTGGAAAAGAGCTTGTGCAGCACATGTGCTGTGAATTTGTGACAGGCAATTCTGCACTGCTAGTTAAAGGATTCTGGCCACCAGAGGGAAGCTTTGGAATATGCCTCGAGGTTACTGCTCAAGCTTACTTCTATTTCTCCCTGTATTTATCCATCTATGTTACGTACAGTTCTTAAATCCTGTTGAAAAAGCTTTGTAATAATTATGTTAACTAAGTAGGCTCTACAATTATTTTTAGCTTATAATTATAATGTATTGTCTGCCTTTTAAGTTGTAAAGCATTAGATGACATCTTGAAGATTGAATTTGTTCTTTCATCACATTGAAAGTATCTATGTTGATGTCAAGAATCTCATCTTTAAATAGGAAAACTGTAGAAAAATGAGAAAATCAAAGCTTTAATTCAATAGACTAGTGGAGTCTCAAAAATTGTTCTGGACTTTACTCTGCTACACACTTCTATGTGGTACAAGATATACTTTTTAAAACTTAAGTTCTTGTGTATCGATTTCCTGTTGATAAAGAAAGAGTAATTTTTCCTGCCACATTTTGCTTTTTCCTTTAAACCAATAAAATGCTCCTTAGAACTATTTTCCCCATTCTACCATGCAGTGGAACTGGATGGGAGAGGCAAGGTTCATGTAGTTGACTGATATTATTCCAGTTTGTCTCAGCCTAAGATATTTCTGACCCTGAAGCAGATCAAACTGACAAATACAAAACAATCAAAAATTGAATAGTTCATGAGATGGAGCAAGTCTGTGGCACAGGTCTTCAGCTAAAAGCAAGCTTCTAAAAATTGCAACCAACTTACTTTCCTGCATAGTGCAACAGGTTCCATCCAATCCTATGCTTTCTTTTCATAGTTTTAGGGGAAAAGTAATCTGTCTTCATTACACTTGGAGCATGAGTGGAAACTAAGAATTAGTTCACCAGGACCACAGTATCGAAGTGGAAGTGTTTCTCTGCTTCAGGAATGCAGATGAGTGTCCAAACAGAATGCTTCATAACAAACTCTTGTAGTCTTGAATAATATTGTGAGTTGACAGTTATTATTGTGCCACAGAATTTATTATGACATCTTAATAACATGAAACATTCATTTCCTTAAATGACAAGAAATATCAGAGCAGGAGCGCTTTTTATTGCATCAGGAGACACTTCCTGAACAATTACTGGCAGAGAAACAGCTGAACCTCAATGATATGCCAGTGTTGTCTGCATCTGAGCTCATTGATGTAAGTATCTAATGTTTTCTTCATTGCACAAGTAAATTTCAGTATGTTTTCTGCCTCTGTTGAGAAAATAAATGAGAAGGTCACAGCCGCCTTTATCCCTCACGTGACTTGCTAAGCTCCTAAAGATCCAATGTATGAATTTTTTTAACTTTGCTTAGTTTCTACCAGTAGTGAACTTCAGAACTCTGGTTTTTACTTCAAATGTCTTCTTGTTGAGTGTGCGCTGCTACAAGAAAAAGCAAATCAAATCAGTGCCAGAAGTTGATTTACTGGTCTAAGCCAATTTTTGGAGGTGAGACAGTTTCATTTACATTCTTAGTAGGGCAGAACGAATAAAGAATTTTAATTAGTGGAGAAGGATGCTGCAAGATAGAAAAAGGGAGGACTAGATGCAGGAAGAGGCTTTTGGTCACCTGTTTCAAAGAGGCATCTGAAGTCTTCTACTTTTGTTTTCTTTTACAAAAATCCAACCCACAATGAAACAAAAATATGAACTGCTCCAGTGTTGGGATCACTAATAGTGCTGACTCCTTTTCCACACCCCTTTCTGGTGATAGCCAGGAACCAGTAGCCTTACTGTTTCTGCCTTGTTGGCCACATATTTTTAGCATCCAGTGATGCACTGTATTTCATGAATAAAAGCGATACATTAAAAGACAGTCAGGTCCTGTCTGGATGTCAGTTTTGCAACTCCTTACTTTTCTGTAATCCTGTAGAAAATCCAAAGCATGCTTGTTTACATTCTTCTCGTTTTCTTAGAACAGTGCTAGTAGGAGATTGTGAAGTCATTTCATGTGTCTTTAATGAGGCTATCTGTGGGTTTAGGGAAGAGTAGGTAGTGTCACTCATGACTTGGGCAAGCACTGGCACCACCACAGTTTTCTTTCTGAATTCTCTGCTGTCAAACCGGTGTTCATACTTGCAGCTTGCAGTGTGAGAATGAAACTTGGAAAGTATAAATTAAGAGTGTTAATGTTAATTTTCCTTTTAAGAACTAGTTTAGAATCAGGGGATATGAAATACTGGTAGCAAACTTCCTGTTTTTAAAAGGAGAAAGGTAGCAAATGTGCCTAAGTACTGCAGAATAATTCTGAGTGCTTATTTGTGGAGCTGAGCTCTGGCTACAATAGTCCAGGAATGTTACAGCCTTAAATGGCATTTAAATTTGAAACCTAGCAGCTTTATATCCAATATCATTTGTCCACAGATCATTGTCATGTAGGTGGAATGCTGCTCTAAAACCTTAAGTATATTCCTTGGTATAAAAATACTCACAGTTGAATCAAGGCATATTTTCATGAGAAGGTCATGTAAGTGGAAAATACATGGTGGTCTTCCTGCAGTGAGTTGTCTGTGATACCAGTTATGTTAGTTTGTAGGCTAAAAATAGTTCTCCTTGTTAATCCCTCGTATCATAGATGTACATATGTGATGAGAACAGAAGAGCCAATGAGTATGACTTCAAGAAAGCACTTGATCTGCTGGAATATATTGATGAGGTAAGAAAACTGTTTGAAGGATTTCTAACCTAGACTTACTATTTAAGCTAGGATGGTGCATCTGTAGTTAATTAACATACTAGCTTAGTGTACGGGAATTAAAACAACCCCTGATGTGTTTTTTCAGTTGTTTTTACATCATTGGAGACTTAATGCCAAATGTGGTTTAACTAATTTAAGAAAAATGACACTTCATGTTCACTTCCCATTTATAGTCTATTGTTTCTTTTTTAGAGCCTTGCTTCCCTACAGGCTGTCTCCAAACAGGATGAAGATTGTCTGTTATTAGTGGTTTAGTTCTTGCGTCTTCCCTCTTGGCAATTTCACTGATTGTCATGAGGTAATGTGGGATAGCCACCATTTTCTTAACATATAAATAACTTTGAAACACAGATTTTGTTTGCTTTTTTTTTAACTATAGTATTTTTTTTTACATCTAAGTAAGATAAATGTCACTCCAAACCCACGAGATTTCAAAATTATTTTTTTCCACAGACATTTAAGTTTGTGACAACTTGTGTAACACCATTTAGAGTCTAAAAACCAGCTGTTTTTCAGTTTTTCCTGCTTTTCGCTTAGAAAAGCATAGTATAAAGTTGAGACCCATCCTCTGGCTTCCAGGTTTTAAAATTCAAGTATTCATGGTTTCCCTTACCTCTTATGGGGAGAATTTAAAGTCGGTGTGATGCCTTCAGATGCCAAGAGCTGGGGAAAAAACATTGTCTTTTTTCTGACATTGTATTTTGAAAGGGGCTTGACACTAATTACCTCAGAGTTTCTGTGCAATGAATGGACTGCCTTTCCAAATCAAATGCATATCTTTGAAGTCATTCACATATGTTATAAAACATATATCCTAATGTGGGCACTAATGCATACTTAGTTAGCTTGGCCATGCTGTAAAAAGAGCCAAGACTTCAGTTGCCATTCAGCACATGGTAAGATAAAACTTGTCTAGAATACGTTTTACAAACTGGTATTTTAAAATAAGCCCTTCTTAAAATTGAGTTTGTTGATCTTCAGCAGTCAAGTGGTGATGTAGAAAGTCTGAGCCATGATTTCAGGTAGAAACAAACAGTGTCTGGGGTTTAAACAGTCGAATCAGATCATCTGTTAAAACAGCATGTGTTAAAAACGAAGCTTGGTGATTGAAGGATCTAAATCATTGGTGTGACCTGTGTGAGAGTGATTATTTCTTTTGTAAAAAAACTCCTAAAATTTTAATTTACCTGTCTTTCCTTCTTACATGAATTAAAGGAAGAGGAAGTGCACGTAAATGATCTTAAACTTAAAATTCTCTGTAAGGCTCTCCAAAGAGATGGGTAAGTATGAATATAAGTTACTGGGGGTATTTTGACATAGTTACATTTTACTGTATTGCTCTCTAACTCACCAAAAAGATTGACTTTATTAGTATAGGGTTAGTGAAGTATAATGTATCTTCTTATTTGTAAAGTGAAACCCTAGCAAAAAAAATCTGTAGTACTTTGTTTATCTCACTGGCAACCTGCTCTGCATTCTTGGCACCTGCCGTAGAAATGTACCCATGCAACTTTAATTCTTGAACCCTTTGCTAAGGTAAAAGAAATGACCCATGCTGATTTTTTGGGTTTTTTTCGTTTGAACCGTCTCAAAGAGAAGTTTTCTAACAAGAGCAACATGTGCAGAAGTCATTCCCTGCAAGCTTTTATTTCAGTTGGTTTTGGCCATTGAACCACATTGACAAGTTCATGATCTCTTTGAGTTAAAGCTTCATTCTTGACTGGAAGAGACTGAACCCTAAATATGGCTTAGAAGAGCCACCTTTAGGGACGTTGAAAACTATAATACAGGCTGAATCCAACTGGTTGCAAGAATCTTCTTCTCAAACAGAGGTACTGTCATCTCCCAGGTTAAATAACTCAGATGGCATTTCCTCCCTCTTCCTTCTAAATTTTAGAAGTCTTCAGCTTTTCTAATTCCCATCTATGTTCCAAGAGGGCCCTAAGGAGGAAAAGATAACGAGAGAATACGTTTCAAATGCACTGTGCCATTTGTGATTGACAGAAATAAGCAGCATTTGGATTCACACTTGTGCATAGAATAGATTCCAAAGGATAGTAGTTTCTAGAAAATAAATTCCCAGTTGCACAACTAAGTTGTTGCCCCATACGATACAAACAGCATGCAGAAACAGGTTAACATGATTCCAAGTGTTCCCTTCCTATTACTTTAAACACAGAAGAATCCAGAACTCCTGCATGGCTCCATTCCAATTACTGATTTATGACCTATCTTCCCTGGGCCAGGAACAGGATTTTGAATGTAATATTTTAAATGTTCAAGCATATATAATGCTGACAAGATTTTGGCCACTCTGGTAGCTAACCAGATGCAATTTGAGATGACTGAACAGTGTTTAGAAAACTTGATGTTCCAGTCCAAGTCTCACAAAGGCTTCACAAAGAGGCTGTTGGCTATTTCAAAAGAGGTAGTGTTAACTTTCATCTGTGTGCAGAAGTAAGTGTTTGACATGTTACATTACCTGCTCTTAAGGATGGTATCTGTTTTTTAGCTAAAGAGCTACAGAGGGTGGTGAGGTTTTTAGGTAGGATGGAGAACCTTGCTGAATGTGCTTCTGACGTTCTGATAGAGTCCTCACTATCCTACTCTCTCCCTAAAAAGAGAAAATCCCTCTACCCCCTTCCCTCCCTCCTTCCTCACATTCTTCCGAGTAGATTTAAAGATGAAATCCTAGACATTTAGGAGTTCTGGTGATGTCTAGTGTGAAACTGTGGTTTCACTGAAGTACAGAGGATTTGTCAGTAATATCTTCTGGGGGCCAGGTCCAGATTTGGTGCAAGCATGTCACACTGACCCAGGGTAATTCAGGGAGTGATGTGAGAAGTGGTTTTGTCTGGCAGCTTAACATATGGAACAGGAAATTTTAGCAACTGAAAGGTTAGAACCACAGAAAAGTTGCATTGCTGTTGACCTAAAGCTGCAACATATGAAGCTCTGCAAGGATGAAAAACTGTGACAATCTTTCTTTTAGAAAAATTAGATGAGACTGGCATTCATAAATTTTCACATTTAATCATAAAGGGAATAAACTTTGTTTTGTGTCTGTGTCCACTGCTACGGGCCTGCAATGTAGATTTTGCAATGGTTTTCTCTCTTTCCTTTCCTTAGTGTTTACTTTTTTGTTTGCTTGGGTTTTTTCCATGTACATTAGGAAATTGCTTCTTTTCCTTTGTTCTACCAAAAAAACTTCTATGCTTTCATAATCTCTGTTGTAAAATATAATTACTGAGAACAGGTAATTCTTATCTTGATCCATAATAGTTTTATTTTATCAAAGAAATAATGTTGGGAGAGGGAGATGTGGTTTAGGGGAAACCTTTCTGTTGCCCTCCTAAGTAGATTACATTATAGTAGTGCAATTTCGTTGCAGTTTTACTCTTGAAATAAAGAATAATTAACAAAGATAGAAAAAAACTCTTGCTTTGAGCTATAGTCAAGCACATAACACTTCCATGTGGATATGTGTTAATCACCATTGATAATATATCAAATTTTCCTGTGGTTTTTGTTCTTGTTAGTTTTAGTTTTATTTCATCTGTGCATTTCTTTCGTTATTCTTTGACTTGCAGATGGTCCTGTTCAGATGGTAGAGATGATCCAATTGAAGCATCTAAGGATAGTATATTTGTGAAAATACTACAAAAGCTATTGAAAGAAGGTAAAGAGTACTTTAATCGAAGGGCTTCAAATTCTTAGTTGTTTCAAAAGCTGTTTAAGATGAACACTAATATGCAAGAAGTAGTGTTAATAAATTCTCAGAGTAATAAAAACGCATTCTACTAGACAATTGAAATCATATGGAGCAAATTTCTGGGTTATAATCTTAGAATCCTCAAATTATTTGCTCAGGAGGGCACCTGTCAGATTTTTAGCAGTTTCTTACAGTACAGTAAAGTAGGTCTTCTGGAGTTAAATACGTATCTTCTCTACGATACAGGATTGATAACTAATTGACTGTCACTCAGAAGGGCTTAATCTGTTTTAGTTCATTTTTTTCCTTTCATTTTTCCTCTCCAAGAGCAAAAAAAAACCGCCCAGAACTTCCTTTCCCCAGTTAAAGCTGACCCCATAGGAAGTTTTGGCTGTGGAAGTTACAGCTGGAGGAGGGAAGCAATTGAGAGTTGAAGTCTGTTTTAAATATTACTGCATATGATTTTTTTTCCAAAACAGAAAAGGCTCCATGTGAAAAATAGAAAAAAGTTCTTCAGAGCAGTTCTCGTTTTGTATGTTCAATCCTGCAAATTTTTCCTTCTATAAGATTCTCACACCCTGGAATGAACTGTTGCAACAGATACATATTTGTTATTTGACTGAGTTCCCTTTTCCCACTTGGATTTTAGGCTTAATCATTAAATTACTGAGCTCTGTTTAGGCAAAAAAGTATTATTTTCTTAAACTCAGTTTTACAGGCTACTTAAGCGTTATTGTATTTCTTGATGTGTATAATAGAATTGAGCTTTCAAATTCCAATAGAATAATTTAACTGTGAGGCAAACACAGGTGTTTACTTCAAAATTATCTTAACTGCTAATGAAAAGTACTTTTATCAGTGTTGTAATAAGTGGTTTTTTGTTTCAGGGGTCCAGTTAAGTGAGTATTTACCAGAGGTGAAAGACTTGCTGCAAGCAAACGAACTTGGCAACTTGAAATACAATGCTTACTTTGAATTCGTGTTAAAAGCAAACTATGAACTCTATGTCCAGGGACAAGTATGATTCCCACGGGGTTTTTTTCATATTTTTTCTAAAGAACTGTTGAATTCCTTTATACTTTTTTATGTTCTGTTTGGTTTTTTGCTAAAACTTTGTGATAAAATCTATGTAAGTAATATACTTGGTCTTAAATGTATAGACATTGATGCTTTAGTCAGGGGAGGCAGAGTTGTGCGTTCAGGCAAAATAAAAATAAAGTTTTCATTTTCTGTGCCTTTCATAAATGTGCTGTTTTGTTCTGTATCCTCATTAGTATGAGTCCTGCCTGAGATTCAAAAGATACAGAGACATGCAGGGTGAAATGTGGGACCCAGTGCAGAAGGTGGGGAAACTTCTGCTGTCACCCCCTGGGGTTGTGATTTCAGTTCAGAGAAAACACTGAAAATATTAATACTGGGTGGCTGCATAGCTTACTTAAGAAACAACTGGTTATTCTGTTGGATAACTCTACTCTTTCTTGGTACAACACTTTTTGCTGTAGAAACTAGCTAATTTCAATTTTGTATTGAAGGCTACTGATGCAAAAAGGATAACTGTCTTGTCACTGATCAGTCAGCTTGTTTGTGACAGAAAAGAATAAAGAACAATTCTCATTCAAAGTCCTCTGGTCCAGTAAATATAACATTCTTTCAGTTTGTATCTGTATAGTTAAACTTTTTAAAACATTTTAATATTTTATCTATTTAACTTCCATCCAAGCTATTTCTAGAATACACATAAAAATGAGATTAGCAGCTCACCATGCAGTCATTCACAGCAACTGCTTGTGCCTAGGCTCAGATGAAACCTAGAAAGCAGTTACAAAAGTGGGGGAGTCCGACAGGGTCTTCCTTGCTCCACGCCTTATTCTCTACCGATAGATGCTGCTACTTTGTCTTTTCCCACTGCCCCAGTTATCTCTGACATGGGAATAAAAAAAAATTCCATTTAACTTTTCTAGTTATTGTGACTAGCAGCGGATTTTAATCTTTAAATAAAGTTACTGCAGTCTGACGTGTTGCACCTTTCTTTTGCATGTAGCTCAAGAGTCAGAGAGTGTGGAGCAACTTGCATGCCCTCATATTTTACTTGTCTGGCTCCATGCCTGCTGCAACAACTTGATCCAACAGCTGAGAAGGTCAGAAGTTAAATTGGTTGAAGAGAATCCAGTTTCTAGTTTTAAAAGCACAGCTCCCCTTCCGCGGCTTCCCCTCCTCCCTGTACTAATACAGTAAGCTGTGCTGAGACTCTGAACATGTTTGGAAGAATAGATTTATCTAGAGAGGTTCTAACTAATATGGAAAAGAAATGCACTAGCAGTCATCTTCTAAGATTGTTCTAAGCAGCGGACTTTGCTCTTCTGCAGTCTTGCACGGCTGAGAAGTGTGAGTGTAAGTCCCTGCTATGGTTTCAAAGGAGTGGGTCATTTAAAGCTGTTCACTTGGTCGCTTAAATGTCATTTTGAGGGGGGTTTCACAGTGATAAAGGTAGCAGGGTTTGGGGAGAAAGAATTATCAAATAAATGATTGACACCCCTACTGAAATATGTTCTACTTGAACTTTTACTAGACTCATGTATTTTGCTTGAAGGGAAATCTTTTTAATTGACTGTCCACCATGGAACACTTTGGGGATGTCTCATCCCTTCCCAAACTGTTTGCAGTCTGTTCTGTAAGGAGTGGCAGGCAAGCCCTGGAAAGTTCACTCCAGAAGCAGAAGCAGGCATTTCTTTTCGTTTTTAGCTATCTGTCTGTTTCAAAGTGCCTGGCTTCTCTGCTGGGATGGGTTTGTTGTGGTTGGTGTAAAAGCATTCTCCAGGTTTTTGGGAAATGCTGAGCCATATAGTCTTTTCAACTCTTTACTGCTTGGTTGGGAGGTATTTGGCATTTGTACAATGGCTTTCCATCTGACTATTGCCAAAATAGAAGGCTACTTGCAATGAGTTTACTTAAATAAAGTCTCATTAAAATAACTTCCATGTCTAAAGTGATGTTTAATGTTCTTGTACTGTTTAGCTGGTTCTCTGTTCCGTTGTGAGGTTTGAAGAGGCTGGGATTTGGGGCTATTCCTCCTCTCTGTCCTCCGCTTCATTATGTAATAAGCTGTGCTGGTGCAGAACTTCTGTCTCAGATTACTCCACAGGGAGGATGCCTTCATTTACCGCTGCATATGGAAGGTCATGCCAGAGCTCTAGGTTGTTTCCAAGTGTAACAAAAACAAATAAACTTGGGACAACAGCCCAAGGGGCATGGATAGCTCCTCTTGAATAAGGAAGTATATGTTTTTTCTTAAATAGTTATTTTCTCAGTAATGGAAAGCATGCCCATTACAGGAGGTATGCATTTCTATCCTTTGTTGTCCCCAAAGTGGCAGGAGAGTTTTATCAGTTGTCATTGTGTGATCAATTTCAGAAGCTACACATAGGGAGTAGTGATCTTTGTGACCAGCTCTTTACTGGAAACGAACTCCAGTTGTTTTCTGATGAGGGACAAAAACCATATTCATTTAGTAAGTCCTGATAAACATCAGCTCTACCTGCAGAAGAAGAACTGGAAGAACTTCGCATTGCCACTTGGGTATTTTGCTGTAAACTAGATTGGGGTAGAGAGAAAATAAAAAGGAACAGAAAAGATGGAGTGGGTTTACACTTGCATCATGTTTCACTGAAGAATTAAGAATGTTTATCTTTCGGCAATGTTAGGGTTTGTGTTACTCGATTTCTGATTCAACACAAGTGACTGTATTTTGAAAACCACAACGAAGGACTACAGTGCTGTAAATAGATTTGGTGGGTGCAATGCCTTTAAGTGCTTTCAGTCTTCTGATTTTTGTACTGCCAGAACTGAAGTGTAATACAAGTTGAGGAACAGGATGAGAGAAGAGCACTCTTTATCCCCAGTGTACTTTAGTACAATAACTTGACGGGAATTCAAAATCTGTGACGGAAGAAAGTAGAGAGCTGCCAGTGGTAAGGAGGGATGCTGCCAAAGTGGAGGATGCAGAAGTTAAATAGAGAAGAAAGCTGTCTGCCTCTCTGTTGAACTGTCTGCTGTGCCTTGCAGTGGAGGAAATCACCTGCAGAAATACCTTCACTTGCAGGAGAGTCCTCACAGCATGTGTGCTTCTGGCCTGCTATTCCTTCTTCCTTCTCTCCTGACTCCCTAAATTTTAAAAGGATTTACCCTTGGCCAATTGTGCCTTTAGAGAAGATTAAAGGTTGATTTGTATCAACATAGTGCCAAGGCTGCAAATCTTCTTGCATGACTGCCTCTTCTTTCTTTTGCAATGTCTCTATAAAATCTTCCAAGTGTCCCACATGGAATCTCTGCTAAAATGCCCGTAGCTGAAGGAGATGAACTGTTCCTTTTCAGTTGTATAGTACCTTCAGCTCATCAGAGGTGACTTGCCGGTGAGCCCATGCTCCTTTTGGAGCGGGTGAGCCACAGTGCTGATGGAAGGATTCCCGTGCTGCCTGGCCAGCAATGGACACTCCTAATGGCGCCAGCATTTGCGGCTACGTCACGCTGCTGGGATCAGAGCAGGATTAATGCTTTACCGGGCTTCTCTTCAGGCATTTGCCTGACAGATGTTATCCCGTGCATTTATTTTCCATTTTTAAATCACGGCAGAGAAACAACGCACAGCTTAACTTGGCGTGTAAAGCTGTGGCTTTTGCACGGGCTGTCTCCACGTGCAGCAGCATTACCTGCAAGCCACGGATCTGCCTCGGCACTTCGCCTTCTCCTCACGGTCTCACCTACAGCTCACCTATGGCTCACCTACAGCTACGGGCGAGGGATGCGATGCCCCGGGCATCCCCGGCACGTGGTGGCGGCGCAGCGATGTCCGCTCGCCTCCCGCCCCGCCGGGGTCGCCCCCACCTGCTTTGCCCTAAACGGGCCCGCTGGTGCCAGGGGATTATTTCGGCCCCGGCCGCGGGCGGGGGCGAAGGGGGGGCCCGGCAGACGCGCCTTATACGGCCGGGCCCGGCTCACCTGGGCCGGGGCCAGGAGCGCCTTCTTTGGGCAGCGCCGGGCCGGGGCCGCGCCGGGCCCCACGCCCAAATATGGGGACGGCCGGGGCCGCATTCCTGGGGGCCGGTCCCGCCGCGATAAAAGGCTCGGCGGCGACCGCGGCGGCCACGAGTGACCCGGCGAGGAGCGGGAGCCTCTGTCTCTGCCCGACGAGCGGAGCCCGCAGCCAGCACAGGTAAGCCCCGGCCCCGCCGCCCCCGCCCGTCCCTGCCCTGCCCTGCCCGGCCGGCCGGGAGGCTCAGCCCCTGTGTCCCCGCAGACACCGCAGACACCATGTGCGACGAGGACGAGACCACCGCGCTCGTGTGCGACAACGGCTCCGGCCTGGTGAAGGCTGGCTTCGCCGGGGATGATGCCCCCAGGGCCGTGTTCCCCTCCATCGTCGGCCGCCCCCGCCACCAGGTACGGCGCGGTGCCCCTCGGAGCTTCCCCCCAAGCCCTGCCACAGCCGTGGTGGTGGAGCCCCGCTGTCTGCCAGCCCTCCCCGTGCACCCGTCCTGCTGGGGAGCGCTGTCGTTGCCGTGGAGAGGTTGCTGAGCCCCTGCTTTCCTCCCCTGCAGGGCGTCATGGTGGGTATGGGTCAGAAGGACTCCTACGTAGGAGATGAAGCCCAGAGCAAGAGAGGTATCCTGACCCTGAAGTACCCCATTGAACACGGCATCATCACAAACTGGGACGACATGGAAAAGATCTGGCACCACACCTTCTACAACGAGCTGCGTGTCGCCCCAGAGGAGCACCCCACCCTGCTCACTGAGGCTCCCCTTAACCCTAAAGCCAACCGTGAAAAGATGACCCAAATCATGTTTGAGACCTTCAACGTCCCTGCTATGTATGTAGCCATCCAGGCTGTGCTGTCCCTGTATGCCTCTGGCCGTACCACTGGTGAGTGCAAAGTCCCATAGGCCCTTCTTCCCTAAGCAAGGACATCCAGGACTGATCCCCTACAGCTGACAAGTGCTCTGCACCCCAGGGCAGGATGTTTCATGGGTTGCGTTTCTCAGGTGGCTACTTCTTGTTTCCCCAGGTATCGTGCTGGACTCCGGTGATGGTGTGACACACAATGTCCCCATCTATGAAGGGTATGCCCTGCCCCATGCCATCATGCGCTTGGATCTGGCCGGCCGCGACCTCACTGACTACCTGATGAAGATCCTGACTGAGCGTGGCTATTCCTTTGTCACCACAGGTCAGCACTATTCCCTATTCCAAAAAGTCCCTCCCCTCCCCCCCCAACTTCCAACCCTCGCACCTTCAGGGGTGCTGCAGCCTCTTGCCCCTTTGCAAGCTGCGTGAGCCCTCTGTTTTGGGAGTCATGTGTGACTGGGGGTCTGGAGTTCCATCAGACCTATGGTGGAGGTGCAAGTGTTGCAGGTTCCTCCACTGCAATCACTGATGCCTTTGCTCCCCCCTGACAGCTGAACGTGAGATTGTCCGTGACATCAAGGAGAAGCTGTGCTATGTGGCACTGGACTTTGAGAATGAGATGGCCACCGCTGCCTCTTCCTCCTCCCTCGAGAAGAGCTACGAGTTGCCTGATGGGCAGGTCATCACCATTGGCAATGAGCGTTTCCGCTGCCCAGAAACCCTCTTCCAGCCTTCCTTCATTGGTGTGTGGGACCCCCTCCCTCTCTCCTCCCCTGACAGCTCTCCCTTCACTCCTGAGTTGTCAATTAACTCGTGCCTGCTTGTTTCCCCCTCCCTGCCCCCAGGTATGGAGTCTGCAGGGATCCATGAGACCACCTACAACAGCATCATGAAGTGCGACATTGACATCAGGAAGGACCTGTACGCCAACAATGTCATGTCTGGGGGTACCACCATGTACCCAGGTATTGCTGACCGCATGCAAAAGGAGATCACAGCCCTGGCCCCCAGCACAATGAAGATCAAGGTAAGGCTGGAGCACGAAGAACCTGGGCTTGGGAGCAGCCCCCTTTTGCCCCCCTGCACACAGCGCTCAGGGCTGCGTACACGCCTGTGCCTGCCACCTGCAGTAGTGGCTTGTTTACTGATCTCATCTCTCTTGGCTTTTTCCAGATCATTGCTCCACCTGAGCGTAAGTACTCTGTCTGGATCGGTGGCTCTATCCTGGCCTCCCTGTCCACCTTCCAGCAGATGTGGATCACAAAGCAGGAATATGATGAAGCTGGCCCATCCATTGTCCACCGTAAATGCTTCTAAACATGTTTACATGATCACTTTACCAACCACTCTCAGGATGACAACCTTCGAGGTTGCAGGCTGCAGAGGGCCTGTAACAGCCATGTAACTTTCTATTTTGTACCGATTTCTGGTTACTGTTGCTGCAAAGCTCCACGTGACACAGTGTATGTAAAGTGTACATAAATTAATTTATTTTATCTCGTTTTGTTTGTTTTTAAAACCAATGCCCTGTGGAAGGAAACAAAAAACTTCAAGAAGCATTAAATCATCAGTCATTCTGTCACACCCCTAATGTGGTTGTTTGTTGTCTTTTGCTTGGGTTCTTCCATCTCACTTGCTGATGCAGCATGAGGGTAGTGGGTGGTGGGGCTGGACAACCCCAGATAGGAGCGGGACTGGGGAGGGGTCAGGACCCCAGCCAGAGGATCCAGCTCCCTGGAACTTGCTTGGGGTGCAGGCTGCTCGGCAGCACTGGCAGTGGTCTGGGGGTGGCTGTGTGTTGCATCATGCTGCTGCAAGGTGGGTGTCCTGAGACTTCGCAGTGTGCTCCTCCCAGACCCAGGCGGGAAAGGGTTACCTGGAGCCTCGGCTCGCAAAACATTTCATTTGGCTCAGCCTGCCAAAAAAGTAGCCCTGGCATGCTCCCGAGGAAGGCAAGGCTAAGGCTGAGGGCAGGTGGCGGGTGCAGGTTAAATAAAGAGCTTTCCACTCCACTTATGGGAAACCCACCTGCCACCATGTTGTCCCCGGGGGACTGAGGGCAGGCAGGGCCACTTCCTCACCCTGCCTGACACGCTTGCCCTTGCCAGTGGTGATGCGTGAGGGGCTGCCTGCAAAGGGACCACCCCCTCCTCCCACCCCTTGAACCACCCCACCCCTTCCAGGGATCAGATCCTTAATTCAGGAACTCCCTGGGAGCCCAAAGGAAAATCCCCGGGGCTTCCCCTTGCCAAAGGCATTCACCTGCTCTGTTTGCCCATGAGGCAGAGCAGGGCGCGAGGAGGGAAAGCTGCTCTTGCCTGTCTTATTTCTCTGGGGCTCTGGGGCTCCCCTTTGCTTCCAGTATTTGCACACACATACACACCCCATGTGCCCCACTCCCTCAAGGAGCTACCCAAAAATTCTGCCAGACTTGGCACTTCTCCTTGGGCCAGTGCACATGTGCAGGAGCCATCAGCCTTCGGAGGAGGAGGACTCCTGGAGCAGAGGGTCTTGGTATGAATACACTGCTTGAGTTTTGGGTTATTCCTTTGCTGTGGAAGACAGCAGTGGTGAGGAAAAAAAGATGATTTTTGGATAAACTTCCATCCCAGGAAGGATTTTTGCTGTGCTGAGGGTGCATTTGTTTTGCATTTTGGCTGGTTTTACCTGCAATGAAGGGAGAGGCATACATGAGGACATTTTTTTAAACACTATTCCAAAGTAAAAGACTGTGGGAGGAGCTGTCCTGGTCCTTCCCTGGGATCTGAGGGCAGAGGGGGTCCCAGGGCAACCCTGAATGCTCCTCAGTTGAGATCCCTCTCTGAGTGACTAGGGTTGGACTGGAAAGTAGTTTCTTCTCAAAAAGTAGTTGCTTCCTAAAAAACAAACACAAGTTTTACTTGTCATTTGTGCAAGTTGTTGTGTAGTGGCATCTGACAGATCCAGGTCGGGATTTTGGGAGGTGCTTAACTAATGTTAAGTCCTCAGTACTTGAATACTGATCTTAGGATCAGTTGTGACTTAAGTGATGTTACAAGATGGATTTTAGGACTCGCTTCTGTTATTTGATGAAAAGACTGTTTTCGAAGCACGAATAGAAGTTAACTTCAAGAGCAGCCTCATGGATTAGATGGCACTTGCAGACTCCACTTTTCCACCTGCATAGTTCATTTAAGGTCTTAAGCCCATGACAGAAGGGGCTGAGTTTTTGGGGCTGGGGAGAGTGATGGTGAGGCAGTCACTCTCCTCCAGCCTGATCAAAATCAAAGGGAGCAGGAGATGCTTACCTGCTCTGAAGGAAGACCTACATTTTGCAGTGCCAAGCTTGGGTTTAGGAACACTCATGAACATAGCTGTGGGCAGAGGGCAGTCCTCCAGCAGCCAGAGCATTGCATGGGCACTGCCTTGTGCAGCGAGGCTGATGTTGCCACTGGCATCTCATTGTCTGCTGTCTCTAACATAAGTTTTGTCTCGTACTAACCCACAGCACCAGGTTTTCTTCATAGCCTTCGTGTTAATTTCATCCTGTTGAAGTTAAATGCCCAGCAGTACATTTTTACAGCTGAAAAAAATTACTGATTTGTTGGTTTTGTTGCTTAATCAATGAAGTAAGATGCAACAAATATCAAGCCTACCAAACAAAACCTGTTCAGGTTTTAATTTCAAACTGAAACACATTCTTTATTATGAAATCAGCCCTTTATTTGGGCTTGGGATTTTCCCTGTGATTTTCAGCAGTGGAAGATGCAGATTGCTTGGAAACAGGTGAGTTGGATTTTCACATGGCTCACAAACCACATTGTTGGGAAGGTGCTTTGGAAAATTTTGCTTGTGCACAGTGGGAAGGCTTGGTCTTTATTGTGCAGTTCTCAGTAATTTCATTACCCTCCCTGCACCTGTAAGGGCACAGTTCACAGCAAGCAAAGGACCACCAGGACCAGAATCCTCTGTTTTGAGAGAGGCAAAGGAATAAACAGGACCTCAGAGGAGTAAAAGGGGATAGCAAGAAGGGTGCAGGACACCCACATGCTGCGGGAGGGAGGGTAGCGACAGACTGGCTGTTGCCTGCACCAACAGCACCCTCTGGGACTGCAACTCACTGCTTGCTCCACAGCTTGCTGCCTCTGGGGCTGGACCAGTGCAGGACAGCCCTCCATAGCTTAGCTCCGTAGCTGCACCCAGTCAGCAGCACAAGAAGCTGCCCTGGAAACACCAAATGTCCCCAAGGGATGGAAAGTCTGGAGAAAGAAAGAGTCCTTGGGAAGACAAAAACTATGTGGAGCTGCTTGGATGATCCTGGGAGGCAGAGTCTTGACTGGGCTTTGATGTAAGCTTCCCCAGGGCCTGCAGATGCCTGGGCCATTAGCACAATTACTTAAGAAGCTAGGGAACAGGGAAAACCTGGCTTCTAAGGGAAAGTCTTGAGGGAGCCTCTAAGCAAAAGTACAAATGGAATCCTGGAGAAGATGAGAGCACTGGAGGGGCTTCCTAATTTAATTTTGATAGAGATTTTGTTAATGTGAAAATATGCATTGTGCAGAGAGCAGAATGTGGCCCTGCATGGGCTGCCTCCCACAGAAGTCCTGGTTCTGTCCCCCATTTGGGAGAGGGAACTGGCACCCCAACACGCTTCTCCCCTTGGGTCTCCAAATTGCATAACCAAAAAGCACTTTGACCTACAGTAATTTTTAGGCTTGGTTTTGCTGAGTGGACCTGAACACCTGCTCAGAGCTGACATCAGTGCAGCCCCACTGTGCACTCAGATGATTGTACATCTCATGTGGGCATTTGGCCAGTAATATTTATGCAATGAGATTGGCTAAAAGGACTAAATAGAGGCCACTTGAAAATGATCATTACTTCTCACAGGAAATTCATAAGAAACAAATTCTGTGACAAACTGTATTTCTGAAAGTGAAGAACTAAAACAAAGCCCTTCAAATCTTCAAACACTTCTTTTATGGGAATATTTTGTGCTGTTTCTATTTCACTAATCCACAGCAAAAAAATACTCAAATGGAACATTGCTTGTTAGACTATACTTGTTCATTTATTTATTTTTGAGCCAAACAGGCATTTTTTCTATTCAAAACACTTAAAAGAGAGCAATTCAGTTGTATAGATTTTCATGGTGCATCTCCTGGGCCTGGAAAACGGAGCACATGAGGATGACTGTAACCTATTGATTAGTCAATGGGTAACTACAGGCAGTGCTGGTGCGCAGGGCTCCCACATGGGACAGATGTCAGTCAGGATGAGCAGCTTTAGCAATAGGACCATTCAGAGTATGCCGCAGTCATGCGTTCTTTCCCAGGAACTTGTGACATCTTTGGGGATCCTTTTCAGACCCTTATGGCCAGAACAGATTCTAAAGAGACCAAAAGGTTCTGGTTTCAGGCTTTCCGAATTAGTTGTATTTGCAGCTGGCAAAGGCTTAGTTTTCTGTTGGTTCAGGATCTGAAAAATAAAGCAGCTTCTGAGTTCTATGCAGCAGGGAAAGCTGGAGCATTGCTGGCTCCCACTAGGGAAGTGCACCGTGTGAGATGGAGATGAGCAGATATTGGAGAAACCTGTTATTGTCCAGAATGTCTCTTTCTTCCCCCCTCCTGTCAACCTTGAAACTACGCTGCCCTGTGCAGAACTGGGGCCAGCAGCATGCAAACCTCTGGCACTGTGGTGGCCCTGGGAAGCTTATCCTCTGTGCTTGCAGGGACCTCAGCCAAACCCCCTCTTGCCTGGGCTGCTCGAGGCCACTCTCTGAAACTAAAGCGTGCAGCTTGGAAGGAGCTCTGGTTGTTGATGTTCAGGGAGTGCCACAGGCAGCCCGGGAATGGGCCTCTATGTAACCCCACCTCAGGGAGCTGCATATATATAGATCCCTGGAAGAAGTTTTCTTACTTGGCACATTGCCCTCCCCCATAACACCCTCCAAACAAACACTCCCTGGCCCCCTGTGCCCTCACTGCTTGGCTTCCAGCAGCTTCTCTCTCTTCCAAGGAAAAACAAGACTTTAAAGCTGAGAAGTCTGACTGTTGGAGGGAAAAGAGGGAGGACCAGCTTATAAACAGGTACTAAGAGATGAGCAGCTCAAAGTCAGTGTCAGCAGGTATCAACCCTTGACCCTGGGTCATGGAAGGCATGAGGACCTGAGTGGCATTTGTGAAGAAGGTTATGTCCTGTAGCTCTTCTGGCTCAGCTGTCCTCTTTCGCCAAAGCAGAAGTGCTGTAGGGCTTCAGGTACAGGTGTGCAAGGAGACCTCTGTACGGATGCAGCTCTGTCCTTTTCCCAGAGGAAGAGCTGCTCTGGTGCCTGGTGCATGCAGGCATGGGCAAGGATGCTCCCACAGTCCTCTCTGTGGTGGTTACAGGAGAGTGATCCTTCATCTCAAACCTGCTGGTTCCTCAAGTCCCATAGACACAGACATCATCTAATCTATTTGAGTACTAAATAAAGTGAGTTTACCATTAACAGTGGCCAGTGCAGAGCTCAGGTTCCTGGTGTCACATTGGGTAGGTTAGTGCTGGGAAAGCGATACAGAAAGAGGCGGAAAGGCTGTTTGCCCGAGTCGTGCAAGAACCACAGCACTGTCAGCCATGCTAGGGGAACAATGACAGAACTGTTCTGCCCCTCCCAAAACTCCTTGTGGCTGCAGGGAGAAGGCTCCCTGCAGAGGGAAAGATGGGGGACCATGCAAGCAGGAAGAGGTCTGAAGCAGATCAACCTGAAAGAAAACAATCAGGTTTCCCAGGGCAACTGTATCTGCTTCTGTAAGGCTTTTTAATTCCCTTTAAGAACAATAGTCACCAAAAAATGGTGCAAATAATAGAGGCATAAGAGACTAAACAGGTATGAGTTTGCTAGCACTGAACAATCCTGCCACTGGGTTATCTGCCTGCGGAGCAGAGCTAAAGGGCACAGTAGGGAGCTCTGCCGGCTCTGCACTACATTCCATGCTGAAAAATGAGTGAGGTCCAGGCACTAAGACAGTCCACTTTCTTGCCACAAGTTATTCAGAGAGGTGTGTGGAAATAGAGGCACTGTTCCAAAGGCTATAGAATAGAGTATTTCCTCCATAGGGATTTCTTGTTCTGGAAACCTTTAGCCACCCTACTCCCACCAGAAAAAAAATTAACGGAGAGCTACTAGAACTCCCTAACCCAAATAATTCTGAAGTAGTGATGGTGTTATTCCTACCTAGTTCCAGTAGCACTGGTGCAGGTGACAGGTCATGCTTTTGTGACTGCAGGATCTGAGCAGTTTACATTGGAAGGCTGGTTTTCTTTCTTTTTTCTTGTTTCCCATAACAAGTCCATCATGCTTTTCCTCTGTGACCATGAGCAAGTCAACATTCATGGCTCTGTTTGTTGTCAGCAAAGTGGCTTTTCTATTTTCCATCTCAAAGGGAGATAAAGAGGAATAGCTAATGCTCATGAAGGGTTTTGAGATGTTGTCATAGAAGGTGTTCAGGGAATGTGAAATACTTGTGAACCTAAATTTAGCTCTGAAAGTCACGCAGTCCAGTTTCCTGGCACAAATACCAGAGAAAGTCTTGAAATCTGAAAGTTCTCCAATTGTGGCCACCAGCTGGAGGCTGCAGTAGCCACTGGCTGTGCCAGGGATCTACAGGCTGTGCCTCCAATGAGTCATACACCTTGCTGAGAGTCCAGACCTCCCTCTTCTTCCGAAGCTGGTCCCACCAGCTCCCAAAATACCAGCAGTTTCTGTTCTTGCTCTGGACGTGATGCTTCCATACTTGGCCTGCAAGAGCCCTGTTGGATAAGATCATTCTTCAAACCTAATAAAAGTGGCAAAGTTAGGAGAATTACTGTGTCCAAACCATTCAGCTCTGGGAGAAGATGAGAAATCTCTTGGAACAAATGTTTTAGGAGAAACATGGCAATTGATTTTAGACGTTCTACTCTGAGATTTATTCCCTCTTTCCTTAATTTTTGTTAGCCCACTGAAGCCAGCCCATCCTGGCCGAGAGTGCATGGTCAAGGCGTTATAATGCATCTGTTCACATGCAGTGGGTTAAATGCCAGATGGGTTAATAAAGACAGCAAAATATGACATGAAGTGGAACTTGGAGCTAAATTCCAAAGTCAACCTTTAAAAGAGTATAATTTAATCCTTGAGGTGCTTTTCCTCTGTTGAAACCTTGCTTTACTTTTTTTTAGTGCCTGCTGCATATATTCCCCAGTGGAGAAACAACTATTTGACAAAAAAGTTGATGGGACTCCTGTCACCTAATCTTGACCAGAGTCCAGAAACCAGATATAGTGCTGCCCAAAGTGGAGGTGCTTGGTTTCTTCACCAGCTGCAGCAGGACTGTAAGCAGCCCAGAGAGTGTACCTGCTGAATGGCCATCATTGTTTAAAAATAAAAAGGGGAGAGAAAAGAATAACATGGAAAATATTGCAAGGTCAGCAGTGGTAGGAGGAGGGCTTGTGCCTGAGCAGGGGGGTTTGGGCAGTGGCAGGACAAATACTGTAATGGAGGCACAGACATGGAAAGAGTAGGCATTTGGGATGTTCTGCAGTGCAGGAGTAATGGAGAAGACTCCCAGGGTGCTGCAGTAACATTACACTCACTATTAATTTATACTGTTTTTGCAGGTTAGATTGGGACTATTTTGGCATTGCAGCAAAGTTTCAGCCTGTGCTCCCAGTTTCAGGCACCCTCTGCTGAAATGCAGATGTGCTGGGGTTGATTCATGCAAGCAGTCCTCACTGAAGCTGATGGGAGGACAGTGCTTTCAGTTAAAGTGCTTGCATGATCATGTCCCAGATTAAGAAAAAAAGCTTTAGGAATAAAAACCATCACATGAAGAAGCAGAAGGGAGGAAGAGGAAATAATTAATTTTGTTGCTTTAAGTCCAGAACCTGGCATGGCTTGAGGACATGAAATGATCAGCAGGAAGAAAAATGTTAGAAGAATATCTGTTTCCTGAAATGTATGCATTTAATCAGTTGCCTGTTCTGTAGAGATTTTATTGCTCATTTCATAACTCACATCTATTTTTCTCTATTATCTGTGGAAGAATCAGTCTGAATTAAGGATCAGTTGAGCAAATGAGGGTATACAAGAAAACTGAAAAACAGTAAGACCCAAGTCTGGACTACAGGTATTTTGCAGGAGTGGTAGTTTTGACGATTAAGATGCATGGGTAGAAAAAAATAAGCATATAAGGAGAAAATATTTTATGAGTTAACTGTCATCCTGTTGAATTTGTGCTGAGAAAGAGTTCTGAGTTTCAGAGCTGGAAGTGAGTGCAGGCTTAGGCTCCAAGGAGATGTTTTACTTTCTGACCCTGGTTTACCTCTGACCAACACAACAGTAAGTGGTTTCTAAGTAGTGTTGGAGAAAGTAGCATAAATATACTGACCAAGTATGGGAAAGGAGTTTTTATATGTTAAGTGTAATCGTTAGGAGGGTTCGGTAATGTTAAATGAATATTTAAAGCAAATGTCTGATAAGTTCTTCACTGGCAGTTTGACTTGTGAGTCATGTTGCACAGTCCCCAACCATGCCTTTCTCTATTTATAAAGTCATGCCTTGCTATATCTGACTTGCTAAATAAGCCTTCCAAATTGTAGAGGGGATTCTGGTGGCGTATTATGGGAACTAGGGAATAATTTAGAAGAGTAAGGGAAGTTAGAAAGGACATGACCAGTCGCTGCATGCTGGCTGCCTTCTGAAGAGCAGAGCAAATGTGCTGTTTGGTTTTTTCACCAGGAAAAAGTCCAGGAGGCAGGGGTGGATGGCTTCACTCTGCTGGGCACAAGATGGGGAAAGAAGAGTAGTGCAAGGGTTTGTCTGAGCCAAGCCCCTGTACATGTTTCAGGATGTGTGGAGGAACTGGAGGAGGTTACTCCAGGGAAGCATGCGAACAAACCCAACAGCTGGTGTTTTCTCCCCATGCATGTTGCCTGGAGGGAGGGTGTGGAGCTGCTGGAGTGGCTCCCTAACCCAGCTAGTGGAGAGGAGTGGAGTCTCGGTGGGGGTCCCTGCCAGCATGTGCCCAGGGTCCTGCCACACATGAGAGCTCTTTCCGGGTCACTGCCTGCCAGCTGGCTGCCAACAGTGGGGTGCCTCAGTGTTGACAGGGCTTAGACGTGCAGGAGAGCGAGCAGACACATCTCCAGAGATGCATCCTGCTCCCCAGGGCCCCAGCTGGAGCTGGGAATAGAGCATGTTGCCAAATGCTGGTAACGTAATGTGTTATCAAGTAGGTGCAGGGCAGAGGACAAGAGGCAAAGAAAAGTGCAGTGGAAATCCTATTGGGAAGAGCAGCAGTAGTGCCATTAGAGACAGACTGAAGAGTCCTGTCCTATTTTGTCCATATCCTCTTCACAGGCAACGTGGGACAGAGACAGGCAAACTTTTTAAAGAGTCATCCAGCATGTTTGGAATCTTCCTTAGAAAGCAGACTGACGGGATTACAGAGTCACCTGTTTCTGTGACTGAAGGTACTTGTTTTATTCCTGCTCACCTCTTTCTGTGTGCCTCCAGGAGCTAACTGCTTTCTGGTGGACATGGTTTGGGTCTAATGGACTTCACAGGAAGGCAATTTCTTTCCTGCCCAGCTCAGCCAGTCTGGGCTGCCATAGTGCTCGTTCAGCTTTCCTGAGCACCTTCCTCTGCAGTGGTCTCGGGGTAGGCAGTGGGCATGAGCACCATGGGGACAGCATGTGGAAGCAGTCACGTCGGGGGATTCAACCACGAATGAGTGAGTGTTTCACAGCCAGAGGAAGATGTTCCTCTGCCCTAGCAGCGAGTGGGTGGCAGGAGCATGGGGATGGCAGGGATGTCCACACAGCTGTGGGAGTGCCAGGAGCACAGGCTAGAGTTCCAAACTTCCAGTCTCCTCACTCAGGAGTAAAGCCACCTGTCTCATCAGCCACTCCATAATGCACTGCTCAGGTTTACTCGTGGATAATACTTTCTCTCAACAAGCCTGTAGCTGGTACTGAATTTTTCTGATGAGCTTGGCTCAGTGCAGCTTTTTTAGCTATGTATCTCCCCAGTTTCCTTGCATTGTCCATCCCCTCTGATCCAGGGCAAGTGGCAGGTGCAACAGGAATCATTTCTCTCTCTCTGGAGCAGCAGGTGAATGTTGCTGCTGGGCCAGGAGCCAGCAAGCTACACAATCAACTCCTTCTCTGCCCCCAAAACAGCCCCCTGCAGCAACCTTGGAGCTCTCAGCAGCAAAACCAGCACATAATGTTCCACAAGCAGCCTGGCTGATTCCTAGAGTGGTGTTTCTGGACAGGGATCATTCACTTTGCATGGAGTGGCAGGAACAAGGGGGTCAGGGCATGGGGGTGGTTTTGTGCAGGGAGAGGTCTGGTTCACAGGCAGCTCAGGCTGGATTCACATCGCCAAAGTGCCGAGTAGGTAATTCATTATAAGCAATATATGCAGATGTCAGCGCTCTCTAGGGGAGCTGCTCACAAGTGGTGCACAGGTTGTTTTCAAGGGCACCCATTTGTCAAAACCACTCTCAAGATAATTTCTGGGGCCTTGGAGGGATGCAGTGTTTCAAGCACTGGGCAAAAAATGGTGCTTGCTCCTCATGCTCTGAGAACTGAAATCCTGGTGCCCAGCCATGTGGCAGCAGAACTGAAGTACCCTTTTTGTAGGGGCACTGCAGGATCCATAGTTGCTCTTTGATCGCAGCTGGCCTTTTTTGGTGACTCTCCTTGTGAGGAGGCTGCTTTGCTGCAGTGGGTTAGGATGGAGAGCACTTGAGACAATCAAGTGTCTGGAGATTTTAAGTTGGTGAGATTTGGGGAAATGGCTGTAGTGTCTGCTTTTCTGTATTTTAATTCAGTACTGTGTCTCTGGAATTACAACATTTTCTCCCAGGAAGCAATGAGGAAACCCTTAAGACATGATGGGAGATTTTACAAAATGCTGTGTGGTGTGAGGGGCTGCAGACATCACATGTATACACACACACACACACACACACACACTGACCCCAGCCAAGGTAGGCTGGTGTTTTAACTACAGAACTGGAGGAGTTCTGGGCTGGAGGGTGTGTGTTCCCTGCTGCCCTCAGAGAAGTGGTGGTGGAGTGCAGGGACATGCCAGACCACAGGCCAGGATGGCTGACATCCAGCCCTGATGGCTTCACAGTGGTGCTGACAGAATGGCTGAGCCCCTGCCACAGGACTGTCCTGCCACCAGCAGCTACCAGCATGTCACTGGCATGCGCCTCACCCTCCCCAGAGCGTCTTTCTTGTTTTTCCTTGCCTTGCAGCAGCATTTCTCCCAGCTCCCTCCCATGGGTGAGGTGAGGTTAGAAACTCAGACCCAGAATGTCCCTTTCCAAAAAGAATACTGCAAAGCTGGTGACTGCTTGGTAGTGCTTAGCACGTATGCGTGTGCTCAAACTGCTGGCTGGGGTTGCTACCAAGGCAGAGGAAGGGCCATGATAAGACTTTAATCTCCCTCCTCACTGGAGGATAAATGAACCCTGACTACAGTGGCATTTCTCAGCCTGGTAGCCAAATGGCTGATCACACGCCTCTCACTAGCTGTGGAGACCTGCTCACAGGGGGTTTGCACATCTGCAGACTCCAAGGGGTTAAAAATAGATCCCACCCCGCCGACAGCACATTTTATGTCCTTTAAAGGTGTGCCATGCATTTCCACCCTAACAGTCCTCTGTGAGACCCGAGAAAATGCCCTCATGACGCTGACATTTTGTTCAAGGCTCTTTCTGTTTTTTAAGCTCCTGGATGCCTGGGCTGGCTCCCTATTCCAAGCGCTATTTCAGGGGGCCTGCATTTGCCCCCAGCTACCCTGTTCTGAACGAGCAACTGCAGCATGATCACTGGCACGTTTGTGGTGCTCCCCACTGGCAGCCCTGCCCCATCACATAGTCAGCAGCTAATGAGTTTGTATTTCTAAGCAAGGCGAGGACCTGCTCTCTAAATAAATAGACATGTTTTCTTTTCTTTTTTTTTTTTTTTAAATAAACCAGGAAATATTTGTAAGAAGAGGGCCATCCTTTCTGCCATTTATTCACATTGGCCAAATGGGATGATGGTGCTACTTTTGATGTGGACATCCCAGCAGGTATCTGGCACACGTCTTCTTCCAAGCCTCTTCCATGTGTGCTGTAGGAAACATTCGAGGCTGGACCTCTGTGCACCAGCCATCCCAGCTCATGTGAGACCCACCCCTGGCCTGGCACTCTCCCCAGCCCCACTGGAGCTGCAGGGATTAGCTCTCTCAGTGCTGCCACCTCTCCTCCTTGCGTGGGCAGGGGTCTAACAGTGAATGCTGCGCACACTGTGGCCCTGATGTGGGTAGGATCCAGCCCTGGCTGGCACTGCAGGACAGATTGGGTCCTACACGTGGCTCCTGGGGCCAAGGAGGATGTTTAGGATGTGGATGGGGTGACTGGTGTGGCACAGAAACATGCACTTGGGCAGAGTGAGAAGAAGGAAAAGCAAAGAGGAGCTGCAATGGGTCGTGCCATGGTGGCACCGCTCTGAACCCTTGGAGACTTGGCAGGGAGCGGGAAGCAGGGCGTGAGGCAGGGTGCCCACAGCAAGGGAGTACCAGCAGGGTTCCTTTGCAGAGTGATGCTGGCAGGAGCCGTGTGCTGCTTGAAAAGGGGCTTTCTCTGCTGGCATCCACCAGGTCACGCACAGCCCCGGCCACCACCTCGTGCCATGTGAAACCCAAGAAAGCCTGGATAATCTCCAAAGGGTGGATGAAATTCCCAAATCAAGCAAGCTTCACTGTAGCTCTGTTAAAGCCCAGGAAGGTTTGCCTTCGTCGGAGGATCTGGGTGCTTTTATAAGGGACTCCATTCCTCCCACAGGAGCCCCCAGCCAGTCAGTGTGACTGAGGCCATATTAGGGATGACTTTCCCTGAGTGAGAACTGCATGTTCCCATCACATTCCCCATAGGAAGGCTCCCCATAAGGTCCCCCTTACCCTGACTTAAAGAAGCAATGAAAGGAATGCCTTTGGGGTGAGAGGCAGGGATGATGGGGCCAGATTACACAACCTCCAGGCCAGCACTTATCCCAAATGTGTATAAATGAGGGCATACCAAGGTGCCAGCAGGGAGAGAAGGGGAAGCTGTGCCCAGCCTAGTGCTCATGATTTTCCAGCCAGCCATTGCCTTCCTGACAACCATTTCCTGGTTTCTTTCTGCTGCCTCTGTGAAATTTTGGAAACAGATTAGAAACTCAGCTCAGCAGCTGAGCCCTATCCACGTTCAGAGCCAAGCCCTCAATGCAACTGGCTTTATTTGGGACTGACCCTAGGCAGGGTGCAGCCCTGCCCCCTTAAGATGGTGGGAGCCCTGCACGCCGGCGGGGTACAGCTGAGGACAGAAAAAGTCCCTCCTGGGAGCTCCCTGCATACTCTTTCTCCAGTCCCAATTGTGGCATTCTCCTCCCTCCCCATCCTCATCAGGGGCCTGGGTGTCCTTTGGGGCTGCTTCTCTAGGTGGGCTGAGGAAGAGCTTTTAATACACAGTAACTCTGAACTGGTGCTGAGAATGCTTCAGAAAATAAAGGGAAATAGCTGTGGAAATCTTCAGTGGACGATTCCAAACCACAGAGTCATGGCACTGAGATCCTTAAATGGACTTTATACTGGGATAAGTTTTTTTTTGTTGAAGATCCACCCATTTCCAGGGGGAGGAACAATGATATTAGGTTACATAGATTTCACAAACTGACAGTGAAATCAGCCCTGAGTCAGCACTGAGCTGCCACTAATTTCTGATGTTTAAAATTTAAAAAATTCAGAAATATGAACTTGAGCTGAGCTTTTTCCTAAGCCCTCTCACTGCAAATTCTGTGAAGCTTCTTCAAATATTAAATTATTTTCTACAAATCATTTATTATTACCCATCACTTTACTGCTTGGGAAACTGAGATCCATCACTGTGAAGGTTGCTGATAGATTCAGGACTGACACTGGACTCCAACACAAACAGGTGCCAGATTTGCCTGTGGAAAATGGTGAGGAATGAGAGTTCCTATGCTGGAAAAAATATCCCAAAGACAAAGGAACAGCTTCTGTCCCCATCACCCAGAGGCTGACTTTAGCACAACAATGACGATCTGAAGGACTGATCTTTCAGAGCTGATCATTTCAGCAGCACTCCCTTACTGCTGTGAGATAGGGAGCAGGTTACAGCACAGATGCCTCTGTTTATTCCCCAAAATTTGTGTACTCTCAGTGACAGATGGGCTCTCCAAGGTAGCCAACTAGTGCTGCAGATTTGTAGTCCCTTGCTTGTGGCCAATGCTGTAGCAGTCTCTTGGGTGCTGTGCTGTGGTCCAGGGACAAAAGAAGGACAGGAAGACGTGTCTGGGATAGATAAAGGAATATGAGCAAGAACAATATCAGAAGTAATCCTGACCAGTGGCCAGATTGCTCTCCCGGAGCTCCAGAGGGAAGGAAGTATCAGCAGAAAGCAGCTTTGTGCAGGACTGTGAGCTTGAGATAAGGCTGGAGTATCTGGTGGGCTCAGATACTACTCCATCACCTGTCTCTCCCTGAATGGGTGTACACAGGCTGCCTCCTGCCTCAGCTTACAGAGATGGCATCCCACAGGTGTTTCTGAGACCATGAACTTGACAATGCTTTGCACGTTGCAAGTGAATGTGTTGGACTCTGCCACTTGGAGCACGATACAGGTCTGCTTTGATGACTTTTTTGGAAGTGAGATCCCATCACATGGTGAACTGCCTTGATTCCTGCTTCTCCTTTCTTTCAGGGGAACTTCAGAAATTTCTTGAGTTATTTCTGACAAACATTCAAACCCCAGGCATTTCCAGACTGGGTTTCTTTGTTTTGAATTATCCTTTTTAAATGTGGTGAAGGAGAGATGGATGCAGATTCTCACCATGGCCCCAAGCCTTTTGCAGATCCCTAGACCAGAGAGGGCAAACGAATACATGTGGATTTTCAGGGAGCTGCTGAATCTGGATTTTTTTGGGAAGAAAAGTGGTGGGGCAGTGTGGGGTAAGCACCCAGGGTCACCAGCTAGCCTGCTGGTCACTGAGGCCGCTCAAGCAGGAGATAAAAAGGGAGCAGGTGAGAAATGTCTCCCAGTTCTCCAGCCACTTAGCCAGTGTGTTTACTTGGATTTTCCTCAGACTGAGTAGGCAGCCTGCATATATGTTGCTGGAGGCAGTGTCTTGATAAGCAGCCTTTTACTGCAGGCCGTTAGATCTGTTCCCTTCCCTGTCAGCAGCAGTGTGCAACCTTGCAACCTTGAGGAGCCCGGGGAAAAGAGTGCTGATAAGAAGACGGACTTTATTCTTTGCCACTGTAACAATTTTAAAGCTGGGAGCTGAGCTGTATTCACACTATGTGGTGAACACCCAGCCTTGCTGGGTGCCCAGTCCAGGACTCAGATCTGCAGCAACCAGAGGACACTCAGCAGTGGGAGATGTCTCTCCCTCCTGTGGTTGGAAAGCGTGGACATTTCATAAGACTCAGAGAAGTGGCTGAGGTTGCTGTAAGATATGCTGCTGTGTGTGCCTGGAGGCACAGCTGCTCAGCTGTAATGGTAAAAATCTACAAGAACGAGTAACAGGATTTGTGATCGGAGCTACTGGAAGAAGGGTTGCAGGGCTTCCCCAGCAGGTCTTAACTCATGATGGCCATAACCAAATTTCCCAGAGCTCTGGATACCAGGATCAGGCAGTTCTGGGGGTCTTCTGCAGCCAAGTGCACTACTGCTGTCTAACCTGCCCCACAGTGCTCTTGAACTGGCTCTTCTGATCCTTCTCCCATGACAGTGTTACCCTGTGGGCAGCTGCCGCAGACCTAAAAAGGATAATAGCCCATGAAACCAAAGAACCTGCATCCGTGGGATTAACCAGGCTACTATTAAAGGTGTGATAGCTTGTTTTGTGAAGTGATTGGAGTGGTTACCCCCAGTATCTGGCAGAGATTCACCAGTCTAGGTGAGAGCAGAGTTTTGCAGGTCTAGCAAGACTGATTTTTTTCCCTGTCTGGCAAAATTTTCTTGCTGATTTGAATTTTATGCTTTTAAATACTTTAAAAATCCACTTCATTATGAGAAACAGCTTATTACTTTTTCCTCATTTCTCTCTCTTCGGACTTCACCTAAGCAAATTCAGAAGCCCAGTTTAAGATCCTGACAGCTCTTTTTTAGGCTGGAGGCCAGTCTGAGGATTTGCAAGATGTGTTGATATGTAATTTTCCACTCCTTCTACATATAAACTGTTGACTCTTGCCCCTTATTGCCTGGAGCCAGAGAGAGTGCAATGGCAAAAGACTGCAAGTCAAAACCATGTGTAAACTACCCATGTGTCTTTCTGTTCCTATACCCTGCAAAATAATATCCACACTTATTTTTCTTTACATGCTACTTTTTGCCTAAAAATCAGACTATCTCTCTGATGTTAACTTTGTTGTGGTTATTTCAGATAGAAATAGAACTGTTTCCCAGACCAGGCTGCTCTCCTGCCTGCTCTGGTGTTCCCAGTCAAACAGAGGCAGTGAAGGGCAGGACTCCTGGGGTTTGGCATCAGTCAGTCATCTGCCATGGATCTGGTTTGAAACTCTCACCTGGCCACATGGTTTGCTACTTATAGGAGAGTAATAATAAGGACAAAGAGACATAACTAAGATCTTCTGGAGAAAAGTGCTTTAAAAGGAAAAACATGTTTAGAATGTCAGTGTTATGGTTCAAATGCTATCTTTATTTCCTATTTCAATGAAGGCAAAACCCCAGAAAAATATGCGAAGGAGGAAACTAGCGTTAGTATCAGCCTCATAAATATTGTATTTCCTCATCTAGGAATCATTTAATAACTAGTTATTCTCAGCTCATGGAAGTTTCTGCTATGAGGCATTGAAGCCAAAACTCATTAGGATTAAATTAATAATAATGTTTATACAGCTACTCTGAGAATATCCAGAGCTGCTACTTCAAGAACAGGGAATGATTCTTGTCTGGCACATACAGAGCTGGTTGGCTCTAGCTGGAGGAGTGAGGAAGGAGTTGTTCTTCACCCAAAACTGTCTCAGCATCCTGCCCCAGATCTGCCGTATGTCTCCGGAGCAGATTTGGGATATTGGGTCCTGTTGTTTGGCAGTTGTTACACTGTAAGTGTGAATAGAGATTGTGGCAGGCCATGGGGAACGTGCCTAGCAGCCACGGCTGCTGCTTGCATCGGCCTTAAGTAACATGTGGATTTCAACATCAGCATTGCTGCGTGTCTCTGCACACTTCTGTGCCAGGTCTTTTTATACAAATGGCCCCCAGCTGCTACCCAAGCCCAGCTGCTACCAGTCCCCCAGACACTGTGGGATGTCAGACAGGAGGGTTGCCCTGGAAAGGAAAAACTTGAGCAGGAGTGTGAAGATGCAGATCACCTCATAGCACACGGGCAGCTGGGCATTCATTTTCATGCCAGCAAGGGTACTAAAACCACTACAGTAAATTAGAGAGGGTTGGTGGAGGCAGCTACTAACAATAATGTGTTATTCATGAAGAACTGACACCTTGCAGGCTGTTCTGAAGAGTAAGTACCTGCTCTGAAGATGCAGAGTTTAGAAAAAAATTGCAAAAAAAGGGAACTCATAGACTCTGTGCCAGGATCTGGCGTTTGCCATTCTAGCATTTCGTGTGTGAGGGCTGAGACACGGATGAATGACTGGGCAGTAAGTTTATAGGCACACCAGGAGAAATTTGGTCTCACAAAAAGTAATCCCTTCCTTCTCTATCAGTAAGGTAAGAAGCCATAAGAGAGTAGCCACGTACCTCTGATATAGGTATGTCTTCTTGAACTAGTGCCATGGTTTAACCCCAGCTGAAAACTCAGTACTATGCAGTCACTTGCACACTGCCCTCACCCCCCTGGTGAGGAGAATCAGGAGAAAAAAACACATAAAATTTGTGGGTTGAGATAAGAACAGTTCCATAATTGAAATAAAGTAAACCAAATTAATACTAATTATAATTATAATAATAACAGTATTGATACATAGTGACAGCAATAAACATGAGGTGAGAGACATAAAATTCAAGAGAAACCAGTGATGCACAATGCATTTGCTCACCACCTGCTGACAGATGCCCAGCTCATCCCCAAGCAGCAATCTGTGGTTCCTGGGCAACGTTCCCAAGTGTATATACTCAGAATGACATTCTATGGTAAGGAATATACCTTAGCCAGTTCAGGTCAGCTGTCCTGGCCATGCTTCCTCCCCTCTCCATGTGCACCCACTCACTGGCAGAGCATGAGAAAATCCTTGATTTACAGTAAACACTCCTGAACAACAATTGAAATATCAGTGTGCTATCAACATTATTTTCATACTGAATCCATCACACAACACTGTATCAGCTCTTAAGAAGAAAATTAATTCAATCTCAGCTGAAACCAGAACAACTGGGGAGAGAAGCTCTTTGTGAAAGAAAACCTGTGAATGATTATTACTATAAAATACTATGTGGAAACAACATCAGCCTTTTCATAACCACAACTGACAAGCTAAAACTGTGCAAGCTGGCTCAAAAGGACATTTTATACAAAATAAAATTTTCTAGAAGGGAAGCAAATGGTGCAAACCCCAGATCTCACCCATTTATATGAAATCCATTAGTGTCATCTGCCTGCACAGACTAAGCAGAATATCAGAGAAAGAAAGCAGAGTCCAGGTTAATTGGGGAGCAATCTGCTCTCCTCTCTAGCTGGCATTGATGCAGTAGCCTTCTCAAGTGCTGCCTTCAGTTACAGGTGTTTTTATACCTATTGTTTTCAGTTATTTTCCAAGAAATGCCCTCTGTTGCAGCAGATGGTGCTGAGGACATGGCTGGACCGCAGTGGGACCACAGACGGCAACAAGAGAAGGCATCAGGGACAATCCAAGTACCACTGGAACCCTCAGTGGGGATAATGAACGAGCAAGGCAGCTCCCAAATGTAATCCCCAGAATAGCACTGAGAGAGAGAAAACTCCTGCATCTGCCTGGTTTTATTGCACTCAAGTATGTAGGCAAGGCTCCTGCACATCCTACATGCCCTGCATGTAGGGCACCCTGCGCAACACAGCATGGCAAGAAGGTGCTCTCAGGAGCTACTGTCTCCTATTTGAAGCCGTTGTGTGATGGTAGTCACGTCAGGAATGCTATTTCTGTGCCTCTCTTCCCAGGAAATACACTGCCCAGGCTCTGCTCCCTTGTAGCTCTATTCACCGCCTCCCCCTGACAGCAGCCGGCAGAGCTGAAGGGAGCTGGAGAAGCTCTAATGGGTTTTTAAACGGAGCTTAACAGGTTTATGAACGCAGATGTACAGTGTGCCTGCCCGCAGCACCAGGCGCTGGATGCCAGCGCAATTGGCCTCTCCTGACTGCATTTTCCTGAATTGCGGGGGGGGACCCCGGAGTTGCCCACTCTCCTGCTCTCACGGGCTGTTGACATACGCACAAGGGCTGGGGAGCTGTGAGGCTGAAGCATCCTAGTGCTTCCGAAAGGTCAGGCAACATCTGTGCCCTTCTCCCCCTGGGTACCACGGGGTTGCAAAGCCTCAACCAGCCCACGTAAAAACAGCTGTATTGCGCTCGGTCTGAGCATCGATTGCACCGTCATTTTGTTATGCTCGCTGTATCGAGGATTGCACCGATCTACCGCACGGACAGAAGTGCTGTACGTAATCCCTGTCCCCTCACCTTAAAGCCACCCGCACTTTTGTACACCGAAGAGTCTGGGCCAGCGTTTTAGTCAAAAAAAAAAAAAAAA
>VWZG01005608.1:307061-334023 GCA_013396735.1 Grallaria varia
AAAAAAGGGTTTCCTAGAACTGTTTCTGAAAATCCGTCAGTGCCCCCGTGTGTCGGAGTAGGCGCTGGAGGGGCGGCCGGAGAGCCACTGTGCAGAGCCTGCGCATGGTGGGGGAATCAGGTTTGCAGGTGCCCGAAACAGGGCGCTTGCAGTCGGCCGGCGGCTTTGCCCTCTCAGGGGGGCGCCGTGAAGTGCGCACGATACTGTGGCAAAGGCACTGCAGCAACCCTCCACAAGGACAGTCATATCCCACAGGGGTACGATTCGGGGCGATGCCCTAAATACGCGTGTGTGAGAGAGAGAAGGGAACCGCGTCCGTGTGCGGGTGGGCAGGCAGCGGGGCGGGCGCAGGGCGGCTGCAGGGGCCGTTCTGCTCTCTGCATTTGCCTCCGAAGCGTTTCATATCCCAGGCGACGGCGTCGCCTGGCACAGAGATGGATTAGGCGAATCCTGTTCCGGCGCCCGCTGAAGACGGGGTTTATTTTTTAAGCAGATTAGTACAAAATGGAGAGAGGTCGCTGTCGTTGCAGAAACATTCGCCTCCCTGTGGCCGGCCCTCGGCTGCTGCCCGTGCTTTGGGTCTCGCAGAAGCAGAGCCGAAACCAGCAGTAGCTGCCCCCGCGGTCACCCCGCGGCCCGGGATGCCGCACAGGGAAGGAGCTGCTGCCGCATCAGTTCTGACGCACCGCAAGGACTCTCCGGGTTTAAATGTCCCTCGACAGGCGCAGGGCATCGCCGGGCTACCCCTCAAACTGATGCAGGGACCACGCTGGCCCCAGCACCCCGCCTGCTGGGCCCACGGCTGCGGTGCTGTGGTGCATTTACCTACTTATTTATTTATTTCTAAATCCCCCCGTTCCCAGCCCCGCTCCTCCCGGGGCGGGAAGGGGCGGAGCCGGGCGCCGCTGTTTGGATTTAAATGTTGCAGCGGGAGGGGGCGGGCTCGGCCGGCGCATCCCGCTCCCCGGCTGCGGCTCCCGCTTCCCTGGCCCTCGCTTCCCGGCCCCGCCATGGTGGTGCCGGCGCGGCGCGTTAAGACGGAGTACATGAAGCGCTTCAAGGAGCCCAAGTGGGAGTCGTGCGGCGCCTGCTACCTGGAGCTGCTGCACTACCGCCTCAGCCGCCGGCTGCTGGAGCAGGCGCACCGGCCCTGGCTCTGGGACGGCTGGGAGCAGGACAGCGGCAGCGGCGGCGGCAGCACCGCCGCCTCCCCTTCGCCGCCGGGCGCCGGCAGCCCCANAGCCCCACGGCCCCGCGGGAGGAGGAGCCGCAGGCGGCGGCGGCGGCGGCAGCGCCGAGCGAGGCGGGACGGGCGAGCCCCGGTAGGGAGCGCGGGGATAGAGCGGAGGGGAGGGGGTCCACGTGTGTCCCGTGCGGTCCGAGCCCCCGGTCTCCTCGGCGGGGCACTGCAGAGATGGCTCTGCGCCGGCCGCCGATCCCAGGTCTCGGTGACCGTGCGGGAGCTCCCGGCCGCCGGCTGGTGCATCTTACCCCACCCCCAGGAGAGCCAACCCGGCGGGCGCCCCGGGGATGAGCCGCTCATCAGCCGGGGCCCTGCTGCGGGTTAGCCGGGCGCTTGCTGGGCCTGCGGGGAAGCCATGGCTGCGGCATCGGGGGTGGCTCTTTAAAGACCCAAGCGGTGGTGGTAACTCTCTTCCTGAGTCACAGCCACTTATGTAAACTGTTGCCATGGGAGCCGAATGTCTCTGCAATTATATAAGCAGGTTCTCCGGCAAAAGCGATGGCAAGTTGGACTGTCGGCCGGTGGCTGGCACTGAACGCAATTGCTTTTCTGGATCCTCACGTGTAATCTGTCTCGGCTGAACGCTTGGTTCTTAATGCCACCTGAGGTTTGGTTTTGGGTTCGCGGCTGAATACAGCCAACGTCATAGTCTGAGCAGGTGCAGAGCTGGTAACATTCTGTTCTCTTCTGGCAGAGGAATTGTCTTTTGATATCTCAAGATCTAACTACATGGAGTGGGTAGACAGATAACAACACTGTCAAGCTTCCTAAATTGGTATTTTTTAATCCCATAAGATATTGCCTCCTACTTGTAATGAAAGAATACTGTATCTGGCAGCCATTGATTGGTGTTTTGCAATGTATTTTGAGTCAGCTGTTTATCTGTAGTACAGTGGCAGGGAACATCCTTGAGAATTGCTCAGTTAAGCTTCACGCTGCCAGGTTGTTTTCTGGGGGGGCGGGGGGGCTGCCTTTTTTTTTTTTTTTTCTTTTTTAGAGTTAGGTGTGCTTGTTTGGAGTAGGGAAACTAATCTCATTCAATGTCCTTTGGGGCCTGAGCTTTCCAGAATGGTCTGTGTTCTGATGTTCAAGGCTAAATTACATTCATTGTTCTTAAGAACACTGTGTTATATGAAAGCTTTAGCTGTGCTGTCATCTGTTCAAGAGGCCTGGTGTTTCAGAGCATGCCAGTGATGTAGGGCTCTGCAGTGAGCTGCAGTCGTCTTGGCTGGGTGGGCCTGTAGTACCCGGGCCCCACGGAGAGGGAAAGGGGTGCACAGAGGTGCTGCCTGCCAGGGTTATGTACTCCACCTCCCCACAGCTGTTGTCCTGGTTTCAGCTGGGATAGAGATAATTTTACTCCTAGTAGCTGATTCAGTGCTGTGTGTTGGATACAGTATAAGAATGCTGATAACACACTGATGTTTCAGTTGTTGTGCGGCAGTGCTTACCCTAAATCAAGGACTTTCCACTTTCCCATGCTCTGCTAGTGACCAGGTGTACAAGAATCTGGGAGGAAGCATGGCCAGGACAGCTGACCCAAACTGCCCAAAGGGATACACCACACCACGTAGTATCATGCCCAGTATATAAACCTGGGCGAGTTGGCCAGGAGCCACCAATCACTGCTTGGGGACAGGCTGGGGATCAGTCTGCAGGCGGTGAGCAATTGTATTGTGCGCCACTTATTTCTTTTGGGATTTATTTTTCTCTTTTTTTCCCCTCTTTTCATAATTATTGAATTTTACTTCAATTATTAAACTGTGCTTATCTCAGCTCATGAGTTTTCCTTGTTCTCCTTCCCATCCCGTGGTGGAGAAGGTGGCTGTGTGATACTTAGTTGCTGGCTGGGGTTAAACCACAACATCTGTGCAGTGAGGGAAGCTCCCCAGCTCACCAGCGTGGAACGAAGTATTAGTGGGCCTATTCCTGCTTCTCTCAATCGGGCTTGAGGACACAAAGCTGGGAGCATGTGAGGAAGAGGTACTAAGGAATTCCAAAAGACTGGGGAATGGTTGCGTGAGAAAAGGTAATGCTGTCGAAAGACTTGGCTTCTAGTGAGAGGAGCATGGAAGCTGTTGAAGCTGCTCTTGGAACTTGGCATTCCCACCTTTTCTGATGCTGTTTGAATACATACCAACGTGGGTCAGTTGCGATAGAGACCAGAATTTTTTCTCATTCTTCTCATTGAGCCTGTGGATAGCCTGCTACAATCTGGATGGGACTGGCTGTTGCCACAGCGGGATTCTGCTGGCCAGGGTGTTCTGCTTGCTCCTTAGTCTGCTCTGTGATGCTCTCCCTGACTCATCTCTGGGGAAAGACCCATGTGGAATTACTTGATAGCCTGATTCTGGCTGGGTCATTTTTGGCAGTGGATAAAAGCTTGCTGGCACTTTCTGTGGTCAGTAATGGTGTGTGGGACTATCCAGTGAGTGCATAGGTGTGTCCTCAGTGCTGTATCAGTGGCAAAGGGACTGTGGAGCAACAGCAGTCTGACAGGCTGTAGGATTTGGGGCAATTGTGCTTTTATACATGATGAAGTTTGTCATGACTGCTATAAGGGAATGCCTGATATTCTAAAAGGTCCTTGCTGTTTTGTACCTATAATGGGAGAAATATCTGTACTTAAGTGTAATTCTTTGCCAACTGGCTTAGGATAAATATTTTTGAATTCTGCAATTATTTAAGGGCTTTGCTAAGTCCTTAGCAGAAGGACTGAAAATAACTCTACTTAGGCAGCTGGATTTAGTGGACATTTATTGTATCTTAATGTACATGTGAGTACACATGCAGGTGACTCATTCAGTATTGGACAATTATAAGGATGCATTTTTCTTCTGCTTAGTGGCTGGCTAATTAAAACATGTGGAGGAGATAACATAGAAATTACCACTCTGTGAAGCTTCCATTATTCAACTGCCTTTTTTTTTTTTTTTTAAACTCTGAAAGAAGCTAATTACACTGAAGTGCTGTGGGGGTAGCTGAGTATGCTTGTGCTGATGACATCTTTTGTCTTCTGAATCTGACATCCACCCACATGCTGTAGCATCCTAGTTGTTACCTGGTTACTGCTGCTTCCTTCTGTTATGTGGAAAATCTGATTTCTTGCTGAATGGTATTGACAGTGCTTGTGGCCAAGTATGTTAGGCCAGCATAATGTTGACTAATATCATTGCTTCTTTCCCTCATTGAGATGAGTCTGTGTGTGTTTGTAAAAGTTTCTGAATGCTTCTGGTGTGTGTGGAGAAAGTGGATGTAGGCAGCTTGGCTTTCAGGCTTAATGGGATTGGTCTAAAGGACTACCAGTGTCAACACCTGGGATAGCATGTGGGACAAAGGTGCTTTGTCACTGTATCTTGCCCTGAAGCTATACCTGAGTGATACTAAGGTGTGCTTAGTGGCAGCTTTGGGTAAATCCCTTCTGGCCCCCCACTTGCAGCAACTGTTTGTGGGACTGTTCCATGGAAAATGCTCTGGCACAGATGTGCTTTCAACATAATCCTACAGAATCTTGACCTAAATCAACTGGTGTAGTTGTGGTGTAGACACATGCTCAAAGCTGTCAACAGGACCCAGTGGGCTGGTAAGTAAAAGACAGAAGCTCTTGGCAGCAGTGCTGCTGTCAGACCTGCTGCTTGTGAAATGACACTGCTGCACAGGCATGCAGGATAAAGGCATCTTTCAATCCTTATTGCCATTTTGCCTTCAGCATTTTGTGCAGTGGTCTTAAGTGACAGCAGTGACAAGCTGCCATTAAAGCAGTTGCCTCAACAGTATTTGGAAAATGACTGATATGGATTAGTGCAACTCAGCAGAAGGTCCAATTTCAAACTCGTTCCCTGATCTTGTCTGTCATCATGTTGCAGACGTATTCACTGGCCGAAGAAAGTTGGAAGGAATAACTTGTGGTGGGGGAAGAAAACAAGGGTGTCAATTCAGGAGTTTATAGTATTGTTGTTCAAAGTTGTTCCAACTTTTTCAGTAGGAAACAAGCTGTTAACAAACCAAACCAGTCATTACTCTCTGAACACTGTTGCAGATGAAACTTGTGTGAATCTAACCAGTTATGAGCTGCTGTGTAGCTGCTAGCTCCACTGCTCCCTCATACAAGATCTGCCTTGAAGAAATGATGCAAGCTGTTTTCAGCTGTAGTAACTATCTACTCATCTGTAGTATGTTCATACCCACAATTGAGTATATGCCCCTTTCAAGAAGCCTTGAAGACCTGCCCCGTCTGGGGAGGTGTTTGTACTAGAGTAGGAAACTTTGAGTTCTGCCTGTGGCAGTTCAAGCACAGAGTGTTTCTCCTGATTCTGAGGTAGTGCTGTAAAGAGACAAAACTTTATACAGAGATATACTGTTGACCCCTATGACCTGGCCTGTGAGTTTAATCAGGAAGTTGTTGATACTCCTAGTAAGTCAGTACCCCCTCTGAAATGTGGGTCTTGTCTGTCCCACAGAGCCTGCAGTGTTGTGGGAGCGCAGCTCCACTTGAACTTTTCCTGCCTGAGCCTGGAGTGGAGCTGTTATGTAAGCAGGGCAATGCAGCAGGGCTTAAGTGACCTCTTCTGGGCAACAGCCATATTGGGTGAGCCTGTCTGTTAAGCATTTAATCCCCTCCTGTCCATCCAGTGTGCTCTGCTTTGCATCCATGATGCAGTTTTAAATATTCCTAGCTTTTTCCCCCTCTTATCTAATCCTGTAATGCTGTAAGCCAGTCCTGAGTTTCCTGTGTCTGCTAGAACTGGTGTTCTGCATGGGGAGGAGGAGATGGGTAGTTGTTGCTGCTGCCTGGACTCCCTGAGCAGCTTGGGTCTAAGTCCTGCTATAAACTGCTGCTTTTCTGTCTTCCTGTGAAAAGGGGTGCCTAACAAAATGATTTTGATATAACATAATTTTAAATAAAAGGCTTAAATAACTGTTAGATATCTGCCTTGTGCCTTCACCAGTAGAGCTCTCTGTAAATGCACTGTAGGAGTGAATTCACTGAAATACCTGCTCTAACAGCAGGTGCTCATGAGTGCTACAGTGTGCTCTGGCGTACAGCATTTACTGTAAGACTATGCACAGCACTCTGTGTGTCATTTACCCACATGCTTTTATTGCTATTTTGGGACAAGCTGGCTCAATCATTTCTGGACCAGCTGGAGCTGTATCCTAGTGAGCAGCATCCCCAGGCTTGGCTCTTGCCTTGTTTTTCAAAGCTAAAGTATCCATGCAATTGCAGAACCCCCACTTTCCAGTATTTTTAAATCTCTAAATGCCACTTCTGCTCATGAACTCAGTGTTGCTCCATCCTCCTTTGTAGGGAAGGAAGAGGCCATTTTCCCCTGAACAGAGGATGGAACACCTTCCTAAAATGAAAGCACTCCTGTTTCAGAATTGAATGTGTCCCATATGTCCCATAGCAGTGTTTCATTTTCTCAAAACAGTGCTTCCTTCTGATAATGGATCTAGACCGTCCCTCCCTAGGAGTGGCTGTGTAGAGGGAGATGCTCAGATAGTACTTTGTAAGGGGATATCTCTCTGCTGCCTGTATGAAGACATGATGAATGAGCTGCCTTGTTTTAGAGGTGAAACTGTGTGTCCCAGAACCCAGGGTACTATGCAAAGCAGGTCTGAGGTTGGTGCTGCTTGCCTTTTATCCAGCCTTATTTGTATTACCTGAAAATACGTGCACCCAATATTAAGGTATGCGACATTCATCTGGCCATTTTTTGTTGTCATTATATCACTCTTTTGGACTTGACTACCTTTTTTGGTCATTTTCTGGGGACATTCAACTGAATTCTTACCAAATACAGCTCTAAATACTTTAACTTTGCTGGTTGCTCTTTACCAAGTACTCAGCTGTACTGCAGTATTACCTGCAGCTGAATGTTACACCTGCACAGGTTGGAAGATGTGCATTGACAAGCCCGAACAGGGCCCAGCACTGGGGCCTCTGTGCTGGTTGTCAGCAAGTAGAAATAGGGCTGGCAAGGCTGATAGCTTGCAAAAGAGCTTAAGACTTGCTATGTGCCCCAGAACTCCCATAAGGCAAGCCTTGGTATCTTTACCCTACATGCATGCCGTGAGTGCAGGAGTAAATGGATGCTTAATGAGTGTGCCAGGCAGGTAACTTGCATTTCATCAGGATGAAGTGAAATTAAAGCAGTGTCAGATGGGGCATGTACTTGCTTGACTAGCTAAATCACAGCTACTAGCAGGAATGATGGCAGTTTTGTCACATGATTGGCAAACCCTTCTGCTTTTAATGATGAAGACACCTGGGTAAAATTTGTACTAGTTGTCTGTGGTCAACCTCAATATGTAAGCAAGCCTTAAACCAGATGAACTCCTATGCCAGTGGAGGAATTGCTTCTGTACATACCAGCATATGCTGGTGGTGGCTGAAAGTGCTGAGGTGGTGCTTTCAGAACAGAGGTGGCCTGCAGCAAGCTGGTCCCTACCAGAATCCAAAATGGAAGGTGTGGTAAAAAACTTAGAAGTTTAGTATGTTTATGTGTGGAGTTTGAGGGTGTATCACAGTGTATCCAGCAGAAGGCAGCATCTAAAACTCGAAGCTGCAGACTTGAAGGGAGTAACTTACTAGTGGACTCTTCTGTTTTTAAAAAAAGGCTGTAGTTGCCTTTTACATAAAAGGCATGGTTGGCCTAAAACTCACAGAGACTTCAGATCACAGCATATGTCACTGCCCACAATGCTTAGCAGCCACATTCAATGTTGAGCTTGTCTACACTGCTGTTGAAGATTTGCAGGATGGAGAATGAACACAGGGCTCTGTGTATTTACTTCTTTCCAAAGTCATATTTCACTAATGTACTGTAAATATTCTATAATGAGCGAGTCTAATCAAATATACTAATAGAATCATTTAAGTTGGAAAAGACCTTTAAAATTGAATTTGACTACCCTAGCACTACCAAGTCCACCACTGAACCATGTCCCAGAGTGAACTCATTTTCATGTTTTTAAATACCTCCATGAATTACCACTCAACCACTTCCCTGGGCAGTCTGCTCCAATGCTTGACAACAATTTTGGTGAAAGAATTTTTCTTAATGTCCAATCTAAGCCTCCCCTCATGCAACTTGAGGCCATTTCCTCTTCTTCCATTACTTGTTAGTTGGCAGAAGAGACTGATTCCCACCTGGCTACAACTGTTTTTCAGGGAGTTGTAGAGAGTGATAAGGTCTCTACTGAGTCTCCTTTTCTCCAGGCTAAACAACCCCAGCTGTTCCTCACACAGCACTTACTCTCTAGACCCTTCCCCAGCTCTGGACAGCACCTCAATGCCCTTCTTGTAGTAGGGGGCCCAAAACTGAACACAGGATTTGAAGTGCAGCCTCACCAGTGCTACAAAAAGAGGAAAACTAGCTTCTCCTTAGCTCTATAATGAAAAAAGATTGGATCTTATGGAACAGTTGTTTTCCTGTGGTTTTATTATTTGTTGTTTTATATAATGCTGATTCAGTCTTCAGTGATGATCCACAACTGCAATGATACAGCCTTTAAGTTCTCCCTCACAAATCCTACTCTACATATCCAGTGCCTGGAGGACAATTGCTGAGCCCTTGTAATGGAAAGCTTAAATATATTGGGGGAAGTGAGCCTTGGAGAGATGTGCCTGTAGAGTGTGGTACTTTAAATGCGCAACATGCTGTCTGTTCTGTGAAGTAAGGGTGATGTCTACCACACTGTAGGTTTCTGCTTCATACTATTCTCCATAAACACAAAATCGTAACAGGGTATATGTATAAACAGGTAGCTTGAAAATTAATCACTTTTTTCTTTCAGTGGAAGCTTATTGTATCAGGGATTTAATATTGCACGTACTCTTCTCAGACTTCATTTCTGACTGCCTGGCAGCATCCATGTGGCATTCAGCAGTCCATCTGTTTGCTGTCCGAAAGATGGAAGGATGAAATAGTGAAGGCAGTAAAGATCACTGCAAACAGTCATTAAAATTCTGCTTGGAGCTACTGATTATCTGTAGCCTCACCAGTGAAAGGCATTTTTAAGTATGTGAAAGTTGTATTGTAGTCACTAGAGAAAGAATTAAGACATTTGAGCAAGGTATATGTCTGTTGCTAAGGAAGTAGTAACATCTTCCATTTCTATAAAAAGCACAGCTTCAATGATGTATTGAGAGGCGGTGCAAATCAGACATTATGTTGTCATTGGGAGCTTAAAGCGTGACTTTTTTTTTTTTTCTTTAGAGAAAGAAAAAGAAGATCAAGAAAAGCAGGAGAAGGAAGAGCAAGAAAAAACTGTAGAACACCCTTCTGTAAAGGAAGCAGACAAAACCAGCCGTATAGGACGACGTCCGAGTCGAAGTGCCTTGTCCAGTCATAATGATCGAAAATCAGCCAGAAGTCCTCAAAGAACAGATGCACCAAAGGAGAATAAACATCCATTTGCTCTATATGGATGGGGAGAAAGACAAACAGATACTGGAAGCCAGAAAACTCACAATGTCTGTGCTTCTGCTTCAGTGAATGAAGTAAGTAAAAGCTTCTGATTCATTAAAGGGCAGTGACTACTTAGTGCCTAGGTAAGACTAATATTAAAGTAAAACTCCTCAGGGGTCCCCTTATTGCTAGAATCTCCATGCATTCAAATAAACCTGAAGAGGTTTGAGATATCCAAATAAAATAGTTCTTAACTATTACTTGGTTTTGAAACTTCCTGTGTTTGATTAATACTTGACAATTCTAATTACACCTTGACTATCTTGTTTCTTCTGTCTGTTACACTGTTACCAAAAAACCAGGCTGTTACAAATCTGTTTCTGCACTTTGAACTTCATGAAAACAAAAGCAAAGCAGCGGGCAGTTAGCACCAGGCAGGCCACAGCAGGCAGGTGTATAAACACTGGGGTAGTGCTTGTGCTGTGAAAGATTTGAGTTTTGCTGGGGCACTTCCTAGAACAGGAGCCTCACTGAGGGGGTAAAAAAGCTTTGCTGCTAAAATGTCTTGTCTAGCAGCCTGTTTTGCTGGGTTGCCAGCAGGAAACTTTGCTGACAGAGTGGTCTACCAAATGGCTGATAGATTACAGAGCTGATGCAAATATTAGCAAAACAGCACAAGTAGAATTCATGTGGTCATGGACAGCATCAGGATTCTACAGAACTGGGGGTCTGTTTCTGGCTTAGAAACAGCAAGGTTGGAGTGTTATAACAAAATAATTTTTCTTTTGCATAACTTTCCTAGACTGCTAAAACATAGTTATTAATGTATCCCTGCAAGTGTCTTGTCCTTATCTTACTACTAATGTAGAGCCTGACTCTATGACCCAAGATACCAGAGGATTGAGGTGGGTAGTAGTCTTGATATGCAAGATGGAGCTGGCTTTTGATGGGCTGTTTTGGAAGGGGTTTGAAGCACAGCCTTTTCCTTCCTGGACTGCTCAACCTTTTGAGCAAAATGTGGGACTTGGGCCTTGTAACTCTGGAAAGAAATTGCCCTTTCTGATAATGGATGCAGTTGCTGAATTGATAAGCTTTGGTCAGTGCTCAAAATAGTTGACTGGTGCTTTATGTTGAAGCCTAAAAGAGGCTGATGCCTGACTCGAGCAGAGATCTTTATACTTTCTAAGACTTCCAACATTTCTTATGCCAGAAACAGTTACAGAACACTTAAGATCAAGTCTTGAGTTTGGACTGAACAGGCAGCATATTTCTGAAACCTTTCCAGTTATGCAGTGCTTTGTCACTAAGGATGCTTCTTTAAGTATGAACTGACTACTTACTGCCTGGCTAGGTTACTTTTTCTTGAATGTTTGAAAGGTGTTATTTTCTCCTAATTGGGGTGAGAGACAGAGTCTTAAATCTGGAGACAGAAGGAAGCAAGCAAACATAGAACCTGGATCTTTGGATTAAATGTGGGGGAAAGCATGATAATTTATTCTTTAAAAAATGTATCTAGTTGTACATTCAGCATATTGTTCAAAATTAAGATCTTCAGTTTCTAGTAAGAAATCTCTAGAGACTGGTTTTACTAAGATGGCTTAGATTTCAAGGGATGCTTGGGCATATTGAGGGGTGCTTAAGAATTGAAATTATAGAAATAGGAGAACTGAAGTCTGGTGAATATGTCTGAGTAAGACTATGAAACATTCAAGATTTTTTGGAATCATTTAATAAAGTGAAGTGGGAAAGATAATGCAGAACAGAATTTGAAGATTTTTTTATGAAATCTCTGCTTCTATTAGTGGTACAAATTGCAGAAGAAAATATAATCTCAATCACATGTTTCTTCAGGACGGGGGACTGGGACAAATAAAAAGCAATCCTCAGCATTCCTGAGGGATTTTTAGGCTGTTTTCTTACTGTAATACTAACTCTGGTCTTTTAGATTCATGAGTCTGCTCTACGAGCAAAGAACAGGAGACAAGTGGAGAAAAGGAAGCTTTCTCAGAGGCGAGTACGATCAGCAGAAGCAGAAACAGCTTGGCGAACAAAGCCCTCCCCACCAGACAACCCTTGGATGACAGAGTATATGAGATGCTATTCAGCAAGAGGTCTCTGAATTTGGATTCCCTTAGGCATCCTCAAAAGAAGTTACGCATATCAGGACACTGGTGCAAGGAACCAAACTACTTATGCAAGGTTTTTATAGGGAGTTTCCAGCTGTTAAAATATTTGTTACAATGTTTTTATCTTGGCTACCTACCTCACAGTGGGGTGTATTCTTGGAGCCATAATGTTTGAAGAAGCTTTTAGATACAACTACCCAAACAATTCCCCTTTTGGGAATTTTTCTAATGCTTCAGTTAATTTGCTTTTGAGGGTGGGGTGGGAACCTCAGCATGCAGTGAGCTAAAGCAAACACTTTTTTGATTATGGTTATAAAAAATCTGAACCCTATTTAAAAGTCCAAGTCATGGGGAGATGGTGTTGGGGAAAGACTTTAAAGGTGTGATGGAGGTGCCTTTGTATTTATAATAGTTTTTGATTTAACATTTGTACCAAAATAAGTAGATGAAGACAGGCAGCAGGAAGCCAGTGGGTCGGGTAAACAGCACTAATAAATGTAGATGCTTTAGGCAGGCAAATACCAAGTATTGTCTGTATACAGAAACTTTAATCAAACAAGGTTTGTCTTGGGTTTTTTAGAGAATCTGCTGATGCTAACTTTTATTGCTGTTTCTAAGGTCATTAGAATAAATGACTCCTCTTCAGGGCAAGAAACAGCTACAGGATTGTTTTGCTGTTGCTGTTCCTGTTGTACCAAATAACTAATGTAGACAATCATTGTCTGATAGCTGCTGCTCAATATGCAGTTGCTTGTTCTACCAGTATCAAGTTGTGCCACTGTACTAACCTTGTGGTCACATTTAGTCTACGCTTAATCATGTAAATGCATTTATTGAAGGAGAGGGCTGGATCCTTTCTAATGAAGTCTATTTTTAACACTTCAGAAATATCTATGATGCTCAGTGGGGGTCAGAGTGCAATATGCATTCTATGTGGAGGTACTGTACAAGTATATTGTTAAAGGGTTTAAACTTGAAAATTTTGGTGATAAAACTCCTAGATGAAGTCCTGAGAAGCCACCTGCCTCTCAAAATTGGTGTAGAACCCCTCGCTGTGGGAGGGGGGGAGTGGCAAGGGGGGAAGGGCTAGGGGGAAGAAGGAGGGATGTATCCTTTAGTAAACAAGAACATATAAAATGGAGTTTGAACATTTTCACTCTGTAGGTCCTACTTCTATGTAGTAAGACAGTCATTGTGATATCCTCAGTGGTTTTGTTTCCCTCAAGTGGCTGTAAATTAGCTTTTTTCAGTTTTATAACTGCGCTTCAGGCAGATTATTGCTGTAGTTGTGAACTTCAAAGTTTTGTTCTGGTGTGTTGTGTGTTAGCTACATATGTCGGTAATCTCAGTCTAACTGTGTTGAAGCTTGTGTTTTACAGGCTGGACACTTTCCCACAGGAAGCACACTTGCACTTCTGCAGCAGAAACCTGCATTAGTTTTAGCTTCATTCTCAGTGATAAGCAGGACTTTAGAATTACTATTGCAACACAGTACACATGCTAGTGTAAAGTTTGATTGTGTTATTGAAAGCAGTTGCTCAAAGGGACCAAGTACTGCTGCCTCCTAGTGTCAGTTATAGTACATCAGTAAAGGTTTCATTGCTCACTATTTTAATCATACTAAGAAGTCCTAGAATACATGAAAATCTGATTTTTTTTTTTTTAACATAAAGCTATAAAAATACAGACAACTCTTGTTAAAGGCTACCTATTTAAAATCTTACAGCTTTTAAGTCTGGGAATACAAAGTATGATTAAGAATGTTTTATACCCAGCCAAATCCTTGTATTTCAATTCCTAAGTAAACCATGGGCTTTAGAACAGTGCCCAAAATGGGGGAAAACTATTCCAGAGGATGCCTTTACTCCATTATTCTTTCAATTTCCTTTTATGCTATTTTCCTCTTTAAATAGCTGCTGTAAATATGCTTAGGTTGCTTCTGATGTTGGTTCAATTAGGAAAGGCACCCAAGCTTTGAACAAGTGTCAAAGCACCAACTCAGTAGTGTTTTACAGCCTTATTCAATAAAAACTCTGCCTGTTCATGTTGCTCACAGGCTTTGTGTAGGCTTTCTGTAGCTACAGCAGATGGACCACACCCTCAGTGCATTTGGTCACATTCAACACTTTCCTTGATTGTGTAGGGCATGCTTTTGAAGGCAGCTTCTACAGTGCTCTCTTCTCACAGAGAATGGAGGAGCCAAGGTGACTATGTGACTGCCTCAAACACCCATTTTCAGAGAAGATGGATCTCCCATTAGGTGTTGGTCTTTTCAGTAATTATAGGAGGCATAAATGTCTTCTGCCTTGGATACTGGGTACCAAACGTAAAACATCGCAAATAGGCTTGTTCAGGTGTTCAACAGAGCATGAGAATTTTCAGTGGGATCAAGGCTGCTGTATACTGAGGAGATGATATAGTTTTCTTCTTTGTCAAGAGCTGTTTCCCACAAAGACAGTTTACTAGAAGACAATAGAGACACTAATTAAGACACGTGAGTCATTGTTTTGCTTTTTCAAGTGGTCTGTTGCTAAAATTATTCTGGGTGCTATGTTGGTACTATCTGGGTTTAAGTAATAAAATGCTTGAAGTGAGGGGTAAATTATTCTGCAAATCAGGCAGCCTTCCTGCATTTGGGCATTATTTGAGTAAAAAGCTAGTAGTTTGCTTAGGCTATATGGAATAGTATAGTTCTGATCATGGCAAGCTGTATGTGCAAAGTATTTGGTCTGGAAAACTGTTGGTATTTTGATATTAATGAATGAAAAGCCAATTGAATTGTAGAGCAGAACTTTTCAGATGTAAAAGCTTTAACTATATTCTGTAGATTCTTACAGGAAGTGGCTGTTTTGCTTCAAATTAGACTCACTAAAAATGGATAGTAAATGTCTCTCTATTGATTAAGGAAGTTCTGAACTTTGTCTCACATGGACTCTTCAATTCAGCCAAGTGAAGAACACTTCTTACTCCTGTTTTAGAAATAAAACTTTTTTTTGAAAGAACACAGCAACAGTAAATTTTCAGTTCTCCAAAGTTTTCATGAAAATAACTGCTGATTCCTTTTTTTGTTTCTGTAAGTAATTAGCTAAGTGAAACAGGAATTTTACAGTGTGTAATGCTGCAATGTAACTATAGTGCTGTGAAGACTAGTGTTTACAGTGTAAAATGTTACCATGAAAACTGCATTAAGAATGTCCCTGTAAAATACAGTAGCATGCCTGTCCAGTCATTGCAGTCACACTTTTGCAACTATGAAATACTGACTTTTTCACTGGAAGCTGAGATAGTCAAAGTGATAATTAAACTTAGAGCCAAACTTAACAAAGCTGAGGGACAGACCTGAATTTTTGGTATTTTATCCAGGTAGCAAATGCACATTTAAATCAAATTTTTAACATGTAGGGAAGTGTATCTATTCTCATTTTTTTATGGTATAATGCAGTGCCACTGAACTCTAAAGGCCTCTCTGACTTTTTCTTACTGTGATAGGGACCAAATGCTAGCAATCTGAGGGCCTTATGTGTAGTAACCTCGATGCTCCAGTTTATTTTCCAGCTCAGATAGTGCACTCAGCAGCAAAGCCATATATGGAGTCTGACTCAACACCTTGATGAAATTAGGGGTACAAGTGAATGGGAAGCTGCCTCAGCTATTGTTAGCACTGAATTCACTTTAAAAACAATAGGGAAATACCATCTAAGCTTGAAGCAATATGTGTTTTTTTAAAGTTTTTAAACAGTATTTGTTTTTATTGCTTCTGTATTGTCTATATTTAATAGTGCAGTGTCAACTTGTACATGTGAATAAAATGAGTGAAATGAAGTGCATTGACTGCTTCTGCTTTGCTTTTTGGGGGTCCCAGGTTTTTTTCCCTTACAGGGTGCTTTAGTCCCTGCATGCAAACTGTGGCTTCTACTTGTCCCAGATATTCTCTCCTGGAAAGTAAGTGACCAGGACAGGCTTCTGTAATGACTAATGTTGGGTAAGAGGTTAGATGTTAGATTACAGTTACATTTCCAGTCTCCTGTAATTATCCTGTAACTCTCTCACAGATTCTTAATTTCCTTTCCTGAAGTGAACCACTTTTTTCCTGATTATTATAAAGACAGGAAAAAAAAAAAAAGAGCACTAATAGCTGTCTGAAGTGCTATGCATGCTGAAGCCTTTGGGAATTTAAATTTAGAACTTTGGAGAAAAAGGGTGGCATGGGGAAAAAACAGGAAGCTGCACCTCTAAAAACAAGTATAATCAAGCCAATAGGAAAAATAAAGCTGTTAAATAATGGCTACACTGAAGTTTTTTATGCTGCTGGTTGTATAGTAAATGAATGAGGCTGTATCTTTACTCTGTGGATTTGCAATTTCTTGAGATTTTTGTAGTGTTAATTCTTTCAGCATATAAAATATACTACAACTGAATTACACCAAAAAAATCAGGTTTTTCTAATGCATTCACTTTTTATAGGACTTAGGGAAGCTGTGAACTCAAGCCGTATGCTGTACCTAGTTGAACATGAAGATAGGATGGGGCAACTGTGAATTCAATGTGAGTTGCCCAATACTCATGTTATGGACTTCACTAAGCAGACAAAGCTTGTACAACTAATAGGATTTGCTGTAAGACACCTAAAAACCAAGAAGGATTCTTTATTTGGTGCTAGATACAAGCATTAAGTGAAATAGTGTAGGCCAACAGACTCATTAAAAGGCAAGACATAAGCTTTAATAAGACATTTAAAACTCTTAAAGGTCTGAACAGCCAAAGCTCCACACCCAATGAATCCTCAAATATAGGTACCTGGTGGTATTACATGTGAAACTCCCAGCCATCTTGCTTTGGTAAAGGAAGAATTTTACCCTAAAACCATACATAACCTATTTATCACTTACTGTTTAGGTGAGCTAGGTTTGATTTGCTGTGTCAACTATAATGCTAAAGCTTAAAATCTACTCCAGGGCTGATATTGGCAAGATGTTTATGTTCAGAAATAAAAGACCCGCTGAGGAGCAAAAGTAAACAACAGAGCTTGCACTGGTGAGAGCTATTGCTTTCAACAGTACTTCTCCAGATTTGCTACTTTAGAAAGTTTCTTTTTAGAACACCAGCAAGATATGCAGCATAAAAGGATGAGAAACTACAAAGTATGCACATTAACAAGGTTAACGTGTATACAGTAAGAGTATGGATAAAAAAATGGTAAAAACATGTCTGAACTCATTATAATGACACTATTCTTCCAGGGAGGAAGGGGACAGCTTAAGACAATTACTAAAAGAACAAAACTGCTTACTGGTTTTTAAACCACAGACACTTGACCAAAATGATCATAAGAACCAAGTACACAAAAGAGGCCATTCTTGTATGTAAAGGGAAATGGAGTGGAAGTATGAGAATATCCCTGCCAAAACCCTGAAATTTTTATTTAAAAGCAACAGAAGTCAGTAACAGTCCTCTGCTCCTTTCAACTGCTACTGTAATAAAGGAAATAAGTTTTGATCAACAGCCAACACCACTTCAACCACTGTAACAGTGACAGGAGAGCAACCTTTAACTTTACTTGTGCTATGTCCCAGCTGGTAAGTAAGGGTTCTGCTTTTGTCAGTGTGCCAAGAAACCCACATGGGTTGTGGTGAGTGGTGGAACAGACTCCCCAGTCCCTCATCTTTTCCCAGCATTCCAGAACTGGTCTGGGGTTTTGAAACAAACACCCTACCCAACCCTGGCAGAAACACAACACATCACAGTTGCTATTTGGACTGGTAGAGGAAACAACTCCACCAAACTTCTACTCCAGAGGACTTGCTTTTGGTACTTTCTTGTAGTTCTGAAAGCCAAACTGAGTTGACTGAGGATTAAGACAGGTGAGTTTCTTTGGAGTTCTCTGATATTCTTGTAAAAGCACAGTTAATCTGCATAAAAACCACTTCATGCTCTTGCCAGGAAAAGAATACTCCTTGGGATTGTTATCAGTTAAATACAACAATCAGAGGAGAGAGATAACGTGAAAGTTTTTGGACCCAACATCCCTTTTAAAACTAAACCCACGCTTTTCAAGTACAAAGCATACTTTAATTCTGTTTAATTCAGAGACAACCTAAAGTGTATACTTTTCAGATAAGCATCCATTTGAACCAAAAATGTCAGAACAAAGGGAATAAATATAATTCTAACTTCAAGAAAGATGGTATAGCTCTGAGTAGCATTCTTGCAATGCTCTTGTGCTTTAACTTTCCTTTTTCAACTGGACATATCAGTATACAACAGCATGGGTCCTAACCACCTGCTGAGAATCGGTCCTGGCAGCAGCTTGTTAGAATGTGGCAAACCAAGTAGGAAAAAATAAACCAACAACCTCTCATGGGCAGTTGCCAGTGGTTTTATAATTCAGGTTGTAAATAAAAACTATTGTGCAACAAACAAATGTGACCAAGCCTACCTCAGTTAAATTTGTTTATATGATAAAAAAATAAAATATTAAACTGCTTGTAGTGCAACATTCTATCAGCATACATAAGTATACCATGCTTTGTAAATTTACTGTTACATTATTTACAGTACATTGCAATGCTTTAAACTAGAGGTGAAAGAACAAAAACAGGTAATGGAAAATGTTTACATACAGGTACAAGTCTTAATATTGTCCACCAAACTATCACATTCGCTTTGCAGACTTGTGTGTTGTGCACATTCCTGCCCCACACCACAGGGTACATCTTTTTGGCAGCAGTGATCTGCTATGTTTGTAGATAGAGGAAAGATGCTTTTAAAAACTGCATAGCCTTCAAGCTTTTCTGTTTCTTCAAACACCATTTGCAAGGACAGCTGTAAAATACACAAGAACTCCATCAATTACCCATATATGATCAATTTGAAAACTTGGTTCCTGAAATAAGATCAATAAATAACCATTTCTGTAGAGCCATGCTAAAGCTGAACTAAATTAAAACCCTTTTCCAGCAGTCTCTTAGTTGAGGGGTGTTAATTTATACCAAAAGCAGTTCAAGGATTCTTATCCATTATTTAAAATTCTGAGCTTTAATTGGGAGCTAAGCTCTCAGAACATGGAACAAAATATGAGAATGTACAATTATATGCTGCCTTATTTAACATTCTATAAAGCTTTTGCTGGTGTGAACTGGTCAAGCTGATAAATGAATACAGTAAAAATGATGGAGTAACTATGCCTGCAGTACTTATTTAATTTGGTATCACTGTCCTTGCATTACAGAAATCATGATTAATTATATCAGAATAATTAACTACACAGGGAGAAAGGATAGTATGCCACTGCATGCTCCAAGGAGTTATGTAAAAATCCAACAAATACTGAGAGGTGTCTTAAGGACAACTGGTTATAAGAAAGACTAACCACCAAGTTGTTCTTAGGAGTAGGAAGACTGCACACCATTTCACAGGCTGTAACAGCCTTAGAACAGCTCCTTTAGATGACAATACTGCTTAAGCAGCATATACTACTATTCTCTTGTTTACATTTCTGCTAATAGCAGACAGGAATCAAAATTACTTCAGGCTGCTTTTAGATAAAGGAAAAAAAGTCAGTGGAAGTTAGAAATCCAGCATTAAAGAATCAGTGTTTAAGCCTCATATTTTCAGAAAAGACTTCATAATAGCTTAAGACAAGATACAGTACTATACATTTGGTGAATTCTCATTTCTGCTAATGTTTGTACACGATACAGCAGAACTGATTCACTTTGTCTACAGTGCATTAGGTAGCTATCAGGCCTATAATGCATTTCAGGAATAGAGAATTGGAAAGTGTTTTCCACAACATTACTCAGAATAAACTAAGATCTAGAAATACTTCAGTAAGACCACTAGTCTTTAGTGGTCAGATAAGAGAAGTATAAAAAACCCCAATCCATTCTACTGTGCATTACTTCAATAGATTCTATGTAACTTTACAGGCTAACTGTGAAAAAGCCAAGCACTCAATAGAGCACATTTATGAAATATGGTTATTTACCCATCATTCCCAAATTTTTTGTAACCTTACCTTCTGTATCTAAAGTAAGTATTTGGAATTTTGTGTTTTGTTTCTTTAACACCCACATTCTTGAGCACTTTGTGCTTGTGCTCTACGTGGTGATCTCAGCTGTCTCAAGGCAGCATCTCCATACTGAATACCTGAGCCCATTCTCTCTGGATCCAATTCTCCTGATGAGAAAGAAAATGGTCACAAGAACATAGATCATGTGCAAATAATACATTCCAAATTAACCAACAGTATTAGATTAAAAAATGCTCAATTATATTTTGGTCTAGTTATGAAGAGATTACCTCAATTTCATTTGCTTTTAGGCAATTTCAAACCTGCATCATTTTCTCCTGTAATTTAACCATGTGCCCATATTCATAATGACAAAGTGATCTATCTCACAGTAAGGCTGCAACAAGAAATGTATTTGCACTAACTACTTCTAAAAAAAAGAAAGGCCCAAAATGTTTTCTGAGAACACAGTTAAAAAGCTCCTGATTTCAGAGGCTTATATGCAAAGAAAATAGTACTGTAGATACCCAGCAAGACAAAAATGAATCAATCTGATACAAAGATTCCCTAAAGAACTGCCCGTGGAGAAAATGATCAGCCATCCCTACTTCTGGTATCCATTTCTGCCTACTATATACCCTGTGCCTTCAGAAGTGTTCTTATGGCTGTATGGTGGTCTGGCCAAGGTTAGAAATACTTGATCTTAAAAAACCAACCAACCAATGAAGAATCCCTCTGAACAGTTCAGATCACTTATTCAGGTTCATTGCACACATGTGTGCCCTTTGTAACTGAGCAGATGACACTGCATTGAATGGACCAGTGGACAGCTCGAGGGTAGAGCTATCATTCAGGAAAGACCTTGGCTGAGCCACAGGAACAGGACAGCAGGAACACCATTAAATTCAGCAACTACACATACAGTGCTCTGCACCTGTGATGGAACATAGCACTGGTGTGGGCTGGGGACCTACTGGGCAGACAGCAGGAACTGGTCAGCACTGGCACATGCTGCCCAGAGGGCATCTCAAGAAGTGCCTGAGAAGCCATGGGCAGCTTGCTTGCATTTTGAACCTGAAATCACTTTAAACAGGAGGCTGGACTAGAGACCCCCATAGCTTCTTTTCAATCTCCATTTTCCATGATTCAATGTGTGTGTGCTGTCACAAAGAAAGCAGGAGCAGGTCACAGAAAACAGGACTTACTTCTGTCATGGAAATGCCTCCTTAAATCAGTCCTACAACTACAGTGCCATGAGAAACTACTATAAATTACTTTCTCATTTGGGTTTTGGGTTTGTTTGGGTTCCTTTTGTTTGTTTGTTAAAAATGAAAGCTGGTGTTTGGCATTGATTTGATGCAGTAATCAGGAAATTCCTATGAAAACAACATTTTCATCTAAAATTTTGTGTTTGCAGTTCAAAACATGTAATTAGAATCTAAGACAGACTTTTCAATACGGCCAATACTTAAAAATTTTGAAGATATCAAGCAGCTAGAAAAGAGGAAAACTGGAATGCAAATTAGTTGTAATGACACCTAACAGACAGAAGCCTGGCTCTGACAGAAACCTGCCCACTTGCACTGAGAAGCTTCTGGTATATTTCCAGATATGCAAAAGTAAAAATGGTTTCAACTGAGAAGTAGGAAGGTCACTTCAGAAAACCACAGTTGCTAGGAAACATCCCTGACATTTTTAGTATTTCTGTTCAAATTCTCTTGATTGCATTTTGGACTACATATGAGAAGCAGAATTAAAAGTTATGTCTGCCCTGATATTAGGTTTTTATTCTGTATTACAAAAACTGTCTGTTGTCAGGCTTGGTATTTGTAGGGATGCAGCAACCCACAGAGAACACACAGCCTACACTCAGAGCTGACTCTTAAGGTCAACACTATAAAAACATCCACAGTTCACCACCACTTTTTAGATCTACAGATCTCACTTAGACATCCATTCCTATTAAAACGTATGGAAAACAGCTATAAAAAAAATTACTTATTTTACCACAATGAAATTTTGGAGTTTTTGGGTTGATTCTGCTAGAGAATGTTGAACAGCAGTATTTTCATGTGTACTCTTATTAGTTTTCAGAGAAAACAAAAAAATTAAAATAATATAAAGCTCAATTTACCTGATTCTATTTTATTGAGTATTTTTCTTGCACACTGTACAAAGGCCTCTTCAACATTTTCTCCTGTTAAAGCACTTGTTTCCAGGAACATCAGCTCTGCATTTGACACAAAAAACCCGACCAATCTCAAAACAAGTCTGAAGTACCAGATATAGTAGTTCAAAATACAAATGCTAGGAGCAATAATAATATTCTTACAGAGATCTACAGTCAGATAGCATGTTCCATAAAATTACTTTTGATGGCAAAACAAAAAAAAAGTCCCTGAAATTTACACATCGATCTTAAAAAGCTGGAATCCAAAGATAATAACCTGGACGGTGTATGCAAAATAGCGTATGAAACCAACAAACTTCATATAGCTGCCCACTAACAGAAGCTATATGCAAAAGCAAAACCAGTAACCAGAGCTGGTAGAAGAGAGTATAATTGATTTATAAAAGCAAAACCAGATTTTGCTGATAGCAGGACCCCACACAACCTTGTTTATTACATACAGAGTCTATAAGATGCTGAAAAATAGGAAAACATGTTCTTTTCTCCTCAGCCCTTTGGAGGCAATGTAATACCTGAAGTTGTATTACAATCCCTAGGGAATATACCTCCACACAGAAGGTATTCTTTAAGTAGCAGCTGCGACCGGAAGAATCACGAGTAATAAGACTTAAATGATACATATAGTTTTTGACTGCAGGCATTGTCTCCCTGTGCTGCCTGTACTAACAGAACTCTTTTCTGTAGACAAGATACAGTGGGCAAAGTACACCCCAACTGCACAAAAAAAAAAGACGTATTATGCATCTTTGAATGCTACACGAAGATTTTTTACTACTTACCATTTTCTTGTGCAAACCGGGATGCTTCTAAAAAGGTAACTTCACGATCTGCATCAAGATCCTTTTTGTTTCCACACAGTATTATCACAATATTTTGACTTGCTAACATTCTTGCATCCGTCAACCAATTAGTAAGTGCATTGTAGGTTTCCCGGCTACATAGAAAATGACATTATTTATTACAACACACTCATTTCTCATGAACAGACCACTGAGCTAAAACTCAGATGGCAAATCTGTGTTTGTAGCAAACAACAAACTGTTGCTAGTCAGGCAAGGCACCTACACATCTCAACGTGCCAATGATGAACTGGGAAAAGTATCAAATTCCTTCATGAAACTACTTAAAAGCTTAAGTTTTCAAAAAGCAAAATTAAATCAACCACTATATATAAACACATACACAATTATAAAATACCCTGTTACTGTGAAAAGCTAAAATTTTAAGTCTTAATCGAGTTTCAGCCTTTTGTGCATGAAGTTTTGGGAAAACAGAATGAGTTATTGTTTAACTTGGAATTCTAGTGATACTTAAATTTCAGGTGGAATTGTAAGGATTTACTAGGCTTGTGTAGATTTGCACGTCTGAACTTTCACATCCGTGTCAAGACCCGCACAGCAGGCAGTCAACCTGCACACACCATTTGTTAGCCATTATAGCAGTGGTCAGAGAGAAAGTCTTCAAGTAGTAAGACTGACAGCTGAGTCCAACTGACCTCAAGCACAGAACACAGATTTCAAAGAACGCTGACAGAACAGTCCACTCACAGGGCAACAAGCAACAGATGTAGTGAATCACATTAACCAACACAAAATTGATCTGACAAGTACCAGTCAATGGCAGCAGGAAAAATGCAGATGTGTAATGGTATTTTACCAGCTGCCTACGACATTAAAACACTAAAAGATGCACTGATGAACAGAATTTTGTGATACAGTTAAGGAATGTGTAGGCAGCGCTATTTTCTCCAGAGAATCACCTACTATCCAGCATACTACTCAGCAGTTTCCACAAGCAAGTGTGTACTGCCTCGGTTAAGGGTGGCTGAAGTCTCCTCTTGGTTTCTGTGGCAAGATTTGCTGAGCCAGTGATTGAATGTGGTCCACCGTCCACACATTTGTCTTAACCCCTTAGGACTGTTTACATTTCTGGCATTCACAATATCTCATGTAAGCAAGTTCCAAAACTACAAAAATATGCACTGAAACAGAAGTACTTTTTCTGCTTACTTTCTTTTCTTCTTGTCCACTCTCCATTAGAGGATTCAGTACTTGAGGAGGAATCATTATGCATTAATTCAAAGAGTTGCTAGCTTTCTTACCTGGTTATGTCATAGACAAGCAAAGCACCTGCAGCCCCTCTATAGTAACTTCTTGTTACAGACCTGAAATAGAGTTACAGATACATATTTCTGTGGTATTTTCATTGTTTAAGATCTGGGGTAATACAATACAATCTATATTATGAAACAGAATTCCCATTTACATATTTAAAATAAAACGTATTTTTTAGACGTTACCAGTTGTGCAGCAGCAGCTTATTTACAACTATGATTTTAATGAAGAACTTTCACTAAATATGGCTGTACAGGGATACTCAAAGTCCATTATCACCTGTGTGCTGCTGAAGGTATACATATCATTGTAATATATGACCAGATACAGAACTGGGAGCTGATATGTAGCCAACAAACTGAAGAGATCTCATTAATGAACACTACATACCACTGCCCAGCTTTACCTAGTCCGAGGTATATCCACAGAACTTGTCTAACTGAGAACATTTACCTGGATTGCTGCCCATTACTCAGACTTCTACTATCATACTTATCTTTGTTAACCATCCCCTTTCCCCAATAAAATAAACCCCCAACACACACTTGAACCACCAAAAATATAAAAAATATTGATGTCCTATTTGAATGTGAATGTACTCAAGAATACATTAGATTTTTACTGACGTTGATCTATGCTTCAGATGTAGAATACAGTTAAAATACAGCATTGAAAGTGGTGATTCTAAGCTGACAAACAGAATGCTTTTTCTTTAAGTAACTTATGATATCTAAGTCTCTCTAGAAGTGTATTTACCCAAATGAATTTGACTCGGCTTTCTTCTCATCTAATGAAACAAAATTATTACGTGCAATTGTTTTCATGCAGATTTTAAACACCTTACAACTTCCTAGCATTTACTTATCCCAACCAATAGAAGGTCTTCTAAACATAGGTTAAGTACATACACTTACTTAAAAAGTGATTGAGTTTGGCTGGTGAACAAGCTTTTAGCCACCTGTTCTACTCATATAACATGACAGAAAATACCCAATGAAAGATAAAGGCAGAACCTCAGATCCTGCAAGGCAGCATTGCTTTACTGAAATTGATGGATCTATGTCGCTATGTCCAAGTTGGAAGATCTGGCCTAGGTGATAACATGAAAGCAGACAAACAATTCCACTGACCAAAAAACTATGAGTATTTATAATCAGAGGTAAGTAATAGCCAAGACCATCAGCAACAATTCAATAACACTTAATAAAATGATTGGAAAGCATACCTGAATCTCTCTTGTCCTGCTGTATCCCATATCTGCAATTTTACGTATTTACCACCAACATTTATGATCTTTGAACCAAATTCCACTCCTATAGTATGATTTGAGTCATCTTTGACTACAAAAAAAACAAGAAATAAACCCAGACTTATTTGGAGATCATTTAGAGTGAATAATTGGTTTTACACCAAGAAAATTCAGATATAAACAAAACTCCTCAGTGTTCAAGTAACAAACTACTTCCTGAACCATCAAATTCAGTGCCACTCACAAGCCTATAGCCAGCACACAGATATAAACATTTTTACAATTTTTAAACTGCTTATTCAATTCAAAATTACTAATAAAGGGGCCTGCTTTAAATAAGTTCCAGTTCACTTTAATAAATGGCAAGATACCTTTTGTACACTTTTTTAAACTGTGCTTTCTAATACATTTAAATTTAAAATTTGTGGGAAAACAGAACAAAAAGAGACAGTCTTGTTCATGAATGTGCAAGAGTTGCTTCTTCTTTAAAGCACAAAGTTAAGATACTTGCCCTATGTATATTGTTGATACCACAGATTCTCAACAACATACAACTGCCCTTACTAGAAGCAATGTTATGTTTCAAGTCCAATCATAGAATCACTCCATGTTCCTTAGTGGTTACACACTATAATTCTAACATATTCCTCAGGAGTTAAGGTGAATTACAATTTCGTTGAGAAAGATAACAGTCACCTTAGATTTACGAAGGCTTCTAAAAGCATATTGTTTTTCTTTAATCATGATGCCAAGTACACTACCCAACAGATAATTTTCTTCTGTATTATCTATTAATCTCTAAACAAAACCCACAATGGAATCTCTACCGTGTTTATCATAGAACACAGTCCTTAACAAACTAAACAGCATGACTAATTATTTAGAGAGATACTATAGGCTTTCTAAATCTACTCATCAATTCAACTTTTCTTTCATAATTTTTTTCTAAGGGATCCAAGTCTCTACTATGTATCTAGGAAAGCTTATAGCTGTAAGATATAACACTCACAAAAAGTCAGTATTTACATCAACATCCTGTTTTATTTATTTGAGAGTAATAGAGAATAATCTTCCACATTAGGCTTTTGATTAAAGTCAAACAGCAAGCAATAAAGACTTACAGCATGGTTCTGAACATAATTCTTAGCCAAAATCCTCACCAACACAAATAAGAGAATTACAGGAACTTTCACACACGGAAGAATGGTACACAGCATATAGAAAAAAAGCAACAGAAAACTCTTATTGTGCTTCTCATGTACTTACATTTCTTTTCAATGAATTGGTGTAGCAAACAGGATTTTCCAGTTCCAGCGTTTCCTATGACCAGGAACTTAAACAGGAAATCTGAAGATTGAGAGAAAAAAAAAAATTATTGACTTTTAGTACACACTCACATTTTTGTCACAAGCCAGTTATTCTCCAGTAGGTGTTAACAGATGACAAAACTAGCAAAATAACAACAAATCTGAAGAATAAGGTAGTGCGTTCAATAGTGATGTTACAAAGAATGCTGTTTGTTTATGGAAAAACAAGATGGAAAAAAAGAGATAAAAATGGCTGAATCTGAATTCAGTTACAGGGTATGTAAGCTACTAACTAGAGCCACTACAA
>VWZG01005608.1:342156-355257 GCA_013396735.1 Grallaria varia
GGCCCCGCGCCTTCCCCCGCGCGCGGCGGCCGGCCCCAAACGAAGGCGCGCATGCGGGGCTGCCCCGGCCCGGGATAGCCGCTCCCTGCCCGGGGAGGGCGGGATGCGGGATGAGCGCCCCGCGTGGAGCGGCGTTGTCCTGGGCGCGGGCGCCTCAGCAGTGCGCGGTGACAAGTCACGCGCCGGGGCGTGCGCGAGTTGTTCCTGTGAAGGCGTTTCTGCATTTTCCGTGTTTTATCCCGGTGTGCGCGCAGCAGGGGGCTGGGTGGTGGCGCACGGAAAGCTGAGTCCCCGGGCATCAAAACGTTGCCCCGTTTATACATCTAAACAAACAAAGGTTACAGATTAGCATTGGTTGCAAATTACGTGGAAGCACGGAACGATTTAGGTTGGAAAAGACCTCTGGGATCCTCGAGCCCAACGTTTGACCCGTCACCTTGTCAACGGGATCATGGCACCAAGTGACACATCCAGTCATTTCTTGAACAGAATGAAAAGTGTGTGGGAAAGCCAGTGGGAAGGAGATCCCACTGTCCCCTCTGTGGCACAACTCGGGGCTGCCCCCCTGGCACAAAGGACGGGGACAGCACCTCCACGGCTGCTGGAGCACACCTCTGTCCTGCACAGCGAGCAGCCAGCATCCTCCTGGTACTGAGGGAAATCCCCTTTGCTTTGTTTATCTCACCAAATAATCTTCTAACCATTGATTAGTGCTGAACCCCCTATTCACTAGTTACACGCCTCTCTTTTCGCGGTAAATAGTGCGCAGACTCAGTTCTTCCCTCCTTTTGAGTTTGGGGTCCGTTTTGAGTAGGGAGTCACCGAGTCGGTGGTCACAATCTGGACTGATTCATTGCTGGAATTACCTTACCCCCAGTTACTGCCCAGCCCTGCTGACTTCACTCCTGTCGGCTCTCATCCGGACAGCCCGTTCACCTCGGCATAGTCTTCTCTTTTCCTTAAAACAAAAGATTAGCCAAGCACACAAGCTTCACAGTGCAATTGCTTAATCATAACCGTCCAGAATTGCTTAATCATAACTGTCCAGATACAGCTACTGCTTACCAAGTAAAAAAAAATTGCAAACTTTGATTCAAATCTTGAGGGGCTCGATGTCGACAATGCCTTGTCTATATTATTCTTTATTGGATGTCTTAACTCCCCTGCCATCCCTGGTTGATGCCCCTGCAGCAAGGAGCACTATAAGTCCCGCCACAACAGTGTCTCCGTCTTCTCTCTCCCCAGATGATACTTTCCTGTGTGTCCCCCACATTTTCCTTTCTGCCAGGCCTTAAACAATTTATCTTCTGTTTTTTCCTCTTCTGTTATTTCTGTTTTTTTCTTTAATCTCATTGCTCGCAGCTTCCCATTCTTTCCACTTCCCCATCATCTCTCAGGCTGTAGGAAAAACAGGCTCTGCCCACACCCCCCACCTCCTTACCGAGCATTTTGCTGGTCAGAGGTCAGCTTTGAAGTTCCCATCTCTAATCAGTGGAACAACACATGCTGAGCCAGCACCAAGAACCCCTCAGAGAATCTGCTGATTATACTTGTTGTTGTGGATACATACAGACAAAGAAACTTGCCACAGTTTTCAAAGAACCAACTCCTTAATGAGCTCATACTATTAACAGTCATTAGTTAAATAAATAGGTCCCCAAAGTTTTCATAGCCGTGATGCACAGAGGATACTGAGGTCTGAAATGTCACATGTGAGCATTTCTCTGGGGTATCTGCTCTCCAGAATGCTGAGAAAAGCTGAGGACTATTCACATGAGCTGCATGGGCTCCAGTATATCCCAGATGTAAGTTTTGTGTCCAAAAGCTTTCCCCCAAAATGGTACATTTTGAGGCTTAGGTTTGGCTTTAAAGAAGTTTGCTTAACATCACCAAATCCCTGATAGATGTTGGTTCTTTTTATTCAAACTTGCCCCCTCAAGAAACCCCCCCCAAAAACCCAACAAAACAAACCAATCAACCAAAAAAAACAAACCCNTAACCACAAAAATCCCCAAAGGTAAGATAACACAGAAGTAGACAGATTTTACTAGATTATTTAAAGGATGTCATCATATTAATAAGATAACATGGAGATTTGTCAATAAGAGAACATAGATTTAAACTTCTTGCACTGTATAATCAGTACTTTAGTCTAAGGGATAAATTAGTCTTGTTTTTTATTACGTGTATATTACAAGATAAGCTTGCCTATTTGGAGGTTATATTTGATAAATATGTCATTGTGTTAATGCCAAACTCCTTTGCTTCCAATCACTCTTAATTAGTTTACATGCATATGTCAATTAGTACATTAAAACTGTAAAGCTTTCTATAAAAGCTATAACTTTAATATTGAAGAGTAATGCGGAGGTTGAAAGAATGTTAAAGAAAAGACAAGAGAACGCCAGAGATGAATAGGATTCAGTGTTTTTGTATTTTTCTTTGAAGCAGAAATTATAACAAAGATTACAATACAGAAATAATTAAAAATTGCACTAGGTTTGAAATACATAGCTGATACCTCAGTAATTTGAGAATGTAGATTCCTTTATGCTAATAAAATCATTCTTTTGGGATTAAATAGCTAGAGTTGACCTAATCAGTGTCCATCTTGAGTACAAAGGTGAGAAAAAGCCCCAAAGCCAAATGTTTCATTCACTTCCTGATTTATGGTTTCTGTGATTACATCTGCTAGAAGAGCTTCTGACTCATGCAAAAAGAGGTGCGTTATGTCAAATTGGATCTGTATATCAGGCACTTCCTCAAATTACAACAATTGGTTGTGGTTGTAAAATTGCTGCTCAGAAGGTCACGTTAAGATTTCTCTGGAAGTGCTAATCTCATTTTTGCTAGTTTCTACTAGCTAGTGTACCATAATAGGAATGGAAGAGGACCCACAAGATCTCATCTGAGTCAGACTCAGGATGGGGTATTCTGTGAAAGATCTTTCTTCCCAAATTAAATAACACAGTTTAGGACTTTGCAGATTTGGACATGGCTTTTAATGACATAGCATTGCAAGAGGCCAGCTCCTTTTGTTTTCCTTTACCTTTCCTTTATTTTCCTTTGTATTGCAGGGAAACAAAGTTCAGTCCGTAACCGAAGCTGGGCCGTGGTTTTGGCTCACCTTCACCGTGGGCTCTTTGCTGGGACTGGGGTTCTGCCGAGGGTGCAATGGGCTTTTCCTTGAGGGAGTGGTAGAGATGCCTTGCTTTGGTCTGAAGGTGGCGCTGCAAGGCCGTTTGTGGAAACCACTACAGTAGCTTGACGCTACTGCTGTCCCTGTTGGTTATGGCTGTGTAACACGCCGTCCGACCTGGGAGACACAGGTGAAATGGGGAAAGATATATTCAGCTGCAATTCTCTGTTCCTTGCATGCTGAGTGTGGAAAGCAATCCAGTGTATGTGGAAGCTGCAGCTCGATTTGATTCAGCTCGATTTGAAGCAGCAATGAATCTGGCTCCAACAACCCAAATGAAATATGAAGATAGGTGATTGATGCTCTGAGGAACCTCTGAGATTACCATGACCTCCTTGTACTCGGTGCCACTGGCCAGCTGACTTTGTCTGAGAACAACTGAGATCATCTGAACACCCATCTTCAGCTTCCACAGAAACTGTCCTCAGTATATGAACTCAGTTTTCAAAGTGTGTGTGTTCACACCTAAGAACTACTAGCAATAAATTCAGCATTAGGCACAAACATTGCATCATTCCCTTTCAAAAATTAAAGTAACATACATATATTTTAATTAATAAGAAGAAATGTACCAATCTTTAGGTATCTTTAGGGTCAGTTAGGCTAGAACCACAGGATTTTTGAAGCTGGACGTCCAGGCATCTAAGACTACAACAGTCATTGAGCCAGAAAAAGAGTAACCAAGGGAAACCAGAGCTTGCTCTTGCTTGCCTTTAGAAAAAACCACAACCCACTTCAGCTGGTGTACAGGTAGTCTGAATGCCTAATCCTTAGAGATCCAAGGAGGATCTAAGGATCCTCAAGGGACCAAGTGCCTAAGAGGTGTAAACTGGTTCAATAGTTCTCTTGTTCTGCCTCAGTGTTGCCATAAGCAGGTACAGCCTTAGTACCAGGAGAGGTAACTCTCTCCCTGGTGTGGTGCCAGCACAGATGACTGTCCCCTCCGCAGTGCTGCAGCAGACAGGCCCAGCATGTAGGCAGCATGTGGCAGTCACATGCCATTCATGTACACAGTATACACTTAAATTAATATTAGATTTAAATCACTTTAGTGGTTTAATTCTGCAGGAATGTAAATATACTTACTTCAGTATGTCAAGAGAGACAGAGGAAAATGAAGACAACAAAAACTGGGGTGATGTTATAGAAGTACATTAGTCATTGACAGTGTCAGTGTCAATACAGACAGATTGATATGACACCCACATTTTATGAAGTTAACCTCATGATGTCACCAATTAACTGCTCAGTTGGTGAAGTAGCGATAATGGAATGTAACTGGCTGCATTTGTTCACTTTTAGCAATAGGAAATAGCTGAGGAGGTTGATATTTTTAATACCAAATACTTGAACTAGAGGATTTGTTAATAGATTACTCAGGGACACCTGAGACCATGTGCGTGTTCGCCCTTTCATGCTCAAATTGGTTCAGGAGAACTCACATATAATGAAAAGGTCTCTCTTTTGAGTCCTGCTTCTCAAGTTAATATTCTTAAAAACACAATATAACAGTCTGGATTCAATTCTGACTCTTCATTTCATAGAATGCAGCTCCAGGAAGCAGTCAAGGCTGGCTTTGGACACACATGTTGAACCTGCATGGTTCACCTGGATGACTCAGCAAGCAGGGCCCTGTCTGAGTCAGTGTGTGAGCTGCAAGCTCAAGGAGACATTCACCTTGTCCCGTCCCGTGTTGGAGATAATTAAGTGGTGGATGGATGCATGATCTCATGCTCCCAAAGTTCTTGTCTCCCAGGCAGCTGAATCAGGGACCTGTCCAAATTGTACCATAATGCTGTGCCTTGCTGTGCTGGGGGCTGCAAGTAGCAGTGCAGCTGAACCCTGGCCAAGGCGAGTACTCCCATGGCCCTTGTCCAGGTGTAGGCTAAACACATGCTGGCTTTCTGGGCACTGTATCAGGGCAGAATGGGAGGCACCTCCGGAGAGGTCTTCAGCCCATGGATCATCATCATCATCATCATCATCTATCTGAGGACAGAATGGATCACCTTCTCTCCACTGGCTCAGTGGAAGGAGCTTAATGTAAGCTTCAAAAAACTAACACAGACACCTAAAAGTAGGAACTATCAAACCTTACCCCAGGGAGTTTAACTTCATCTCCTTTTCTCCGGGCCTTGCTTGTACAGATGGAGAAAGGCCAGCAATGAGGCACCAGACTGGTGGGGAAAACCATGGAATCCACTGAGCCTATGCTTCTTGTCTGTGCCATACCTTCCTGCCTCTCCAGTGACCCATTGGTGCCAGCATGCCTACAGCAGGCTCTGCTTGCACCTGCTTTTGAAAGCAGCCAGGAGATGCGTTCATTCAACTGTTATATTATTTTGCAGCTTCTAGGCTTGCTACTGGCAGTTCATCATGCCATTGGAATTACAATGGGGCAACCTTTTCTTCAGGTTTGGTGAGTAAAGCCAGTTTTCAATAAGCTTATCTTCCTCTCTGAACTGTTACATTTCTTTATACATGCAGTCTATAGTGACATCTTTGCCTCAGAAAGCTGTTTTCATTAAATAATCTAAACAGATTGTAAAGCTCCCAGAATATGTTTGTTTTGTTGTGTACACAGATGTGATTAGAGGGAGTCTGGTGGGACACAGGCTGGCACTGCTAAGCTGTGCTCAGTGAAGAGAGCTCTCTGGTCAGTAAAAGAATTATCTGGTCATGAGCTTCTGTGGTTTTCTGCCTCAGTGTCAGTAAAATGAGTTGCAAGTGCATGTAACACTTTCCTGATATAGCGTTCCCACCTGAAAGTAGTGATTATGCAGCCAGGAAAGCTGGGCCAGGCCAGTTTTCACGTAGAGTGGCACACTGCACATCTGTCATGGCTGTAAGAAGAGTTCAGCAGCTGGAAGAGGCCTGGGAGAAGAGAAGGAGGCATGTGTGAGGGGATGTCCCCAGGGCTAAAATCTTGCTGTGGTTTTATCTGAGGCTGGAGATGTGATCTGTGCCAAGACTGGTCTGCAGCGCAGTCTTAAGCCTTTCATTGCTAAACATGTGCTAAATTTGTCCAAAGCCACAGAATATTTCTGTCTTTAAAGCCGCAATATTAGCGTTTCCCAACTTGCTATCATATACTTATGAAGCATTCCACAAGAGAAAATCTCTCAGCAACTAATCACCCATTAAATGGCTCAGACTTAGGGTTTTTTTATACACAACATTTTTACCATGAAAGAATTCACCTTGCATTTGCTAAAACAGAGGTGATTGGGCTGTCCCATGTGAATGAGATGTGCAAGCTCCCTTGTGCTACGAAGAGGACAATCAGACATGTTCAAGAGTGTCTTAAGGAAGAATCTGTGCCTAAATATAATGCCATCTGTGTAGAAGTGAATCTCTGCTCCCAAAATGCAATTCTGTCTCTGGCCATGCACATAGTTTTTCATGGCTGTGTCTCTGCCTGGTTCACCTTTGCATGCAGATAATCTTGTAGCTAGTTTTGCCTTGTAGCTATTCTTTTGCATAGTATTTTTTTGACTGGCGTTTTGATTGAAATGAATGGGCATGAATTTCCATCCAACCTACAATACTAGTGACTGAATATTTTTATTGATGGCTTATATAAAATGTGTTTGATGATCTTATCTGGCTTCCTGGCTGTTGCTGTCACACAAAACCCACACAGATCTGTTATCACCAGTTAGAGGAGAGGTTGAAGACAAATGAGACAGATATATTTTTCAGCAGATGATACAGAATTTATGAGTCTGTCATGAGACTTGACCCTCACTGTGTTCCTCTTTCAAAGCCAGCTGAATGTTTTTGTTCCTTGTAGTCTTTCAAGTGCGTTGTATCTACTGCAATGCCTACAATTGGGTACATCAGAAGCACCAGCTCTTCACAAATGCCTCTTAGGGTCTGTTACAAGTTCCCCAGAAAGGCTGTGCTGGTTTTGGCTGGGGTGGAATTAATTTTCTTCACAGTGGCTAGTATGGGGCCGCGTTTTGGACTTGTGCTAAACACAGTGTTGATAATATATAGATGTTTCTGATATTGCTGAGCAGTGCTTACACAGAGCCAAGGTCTTTTCTGCTTTTCGCCATGCTGGCAAGGAAGTTGGGGTGCTTGGGAGGTTGGGAAGAGGCACAGCCAGGACAGGTGACCCAGACTGACCAAGGGGATATTCCATACTATATGGCATCATGCTTAGTATATTAAGTGTCGGGAAGATGGAGGAAGGGTTTGGAGTGATGGAGTTTGTCTTCCCAAATTACAGTTACGTGTGATGGAGCCCTGCTCTCCTGGACATGGCTGAACACCGGGCTGCCCATCAGAAGCGGTGAATGAATTCCTTGTTTTGCTTTGCTTGTGTGTGGCTTTTTCATTCCCTATTAAACTGTCTTTACTTCAACCCCTGAGTTTTCTGGCTTTTACCCTTCCTGTTCTCTCTGCAGTCCTGCTGGTGGGGGAGTGAGCAAGTGGTTGCATGGGCCTTGGCTGATGGCTGGCGTTAAACTACGGCAGAGGCAAATACCCTTTCTCAACCATGATAGCAGGTGCTTTCTGCAGCACCTCCTTCTGCTTACAATCACATGTTTAAGTCTGATTCTTTTGTATTAAGGTCCTTTTGGATCACTCTAGCAATGTAAGTATCCTTGAAGCAGGTATAGATGAGGGATTTGGAGTCTGGCATACAGGTTTGTACTGTGTGGGATTGGAGATGGTCCCTCCTTTCAGTGATGGGCACAGAAATTCAGAGCAGATTCCCACAATGGTTTTTCACTCCTGACCACACTTCTTCTGACCTCCCCTACAGCAAAGGAAGAGTGAGGAATGAGGAATGAGGGACCGTTTGCCAAATACATGCATTGCCTTGCAGTAGGCAGCTTGAAAGCTCTCACGCACCTTCTCCTTTTAAGGAACAGGGAGCATGTGCCAGAAAAGGTCTTGGTCTGTTCCAAGGAGGGTCATGCCAATGTTGGTCCATGGCAATATGAAAAAAAATTACTTTAAAAAACATAGGAAGAAATCACCCTGAGCTCTAAGCATAAACTGAGCTCTTTGCTTGCTGAGTAGGTGAAATGTTGCCTGAGAATATAGGATGTTCTTGTCTATAAACAAAAGAACAGAAGAGATTTTCTGTGCTGGAAAGTAAAGTGAAAAAGAAAATAAATGGAGCAAAGTCCTAGTCACAACTGAAAATATCAATTGCAATTGATTGTCTACAGGAACAATTCATCATCCTATAAAGCTATACAAATATGTATTTCCAGGCTTCTGTCAGTTGAGCCATGAAAGCTCTGTGTGTTAATTTCAGCATTGTGTAGATGGACAAAGTCAATTAAAGCAATTCAATGTAACATAAGCAGTACAGGTCAGCTTCTTCTGGGAGACCAAAGAGGATGGTTTTCTGACACCACTTAGCTGGTGGGTGATGCCCATGCTCCATATTTCATTGGCTGTACTTGAAGTTTTGGCTCAGGATTAAATTTTACTACTGCTGAGACTCACAATCCCTCTCTAAATTTCAGAAATCAGATTTAGGTCTGCATAAGGTCCTTAAATATAAAGCCAGTATAAACAGTGGTGGACTTAATGGAAATCCTATAAAAGTATAAATCCAGTAGATTTACTTCCTGAAGCAATAACTAGGGTTAGTTGTGCAGAAGCTACAATTGATCCAGGATGCCTGACCGTCTAGTTTGTAATGCATCTTTTACAACTATGTTTAAGATCCGTATATATCAAGGAGATCCACACTGATTAAGACAGAAGACTGATTTCAATTCCTCCTTTGGAGATCCTTGCAAGGTTGGTTTGGATGATGTTCTAGGTGGTTTCTGCTGCATACATACAGTCTGCATCATGTGATTAGAGTCCATAGTGTAAACTTGCTCTTGTTTCTCATGGGATAGAGCTCCACAGCCTGGGATGCTTTATACTATGTTCTTCTTTCAGCTTCTGAACATTATACATGATTGGGTACTTTTCCTCTGCACAAGGGCTCAGAATATTTTTGTTAGCAGCAGTTAGTTAAAATGTCACCCCATCTGATATTGTAGAAGGAGATTTGGGCAGATTGGCCTACAGCCTGTCAACACTAAAATGATACTGAAAGGCTTCTAACAAGATTTAAACTGTTGGGTCTGGACTTGCAGTTGTGATCTTCTAGTAGCATAACTCGTATGATGCTCATGGTCCACAGTGATGGGAAAAGGCCCTGAATAAACAATTTGTAGATACCTAAAAAATTCCAGACACAAATCACTCAGAAGTTCAGAGCCAGGAGATCTTTCTCTGTTTGAGATATTAGCAGAGATTGCACTGGATTATCCTCAGATTAAAAACCAACCAATTAACACCTCTTGCCTTTTCCAGCTCCATTTCTGATTCATCATTTAAAAATTACTAAAGAAACCTCAGGCATTCATTAAAATAGAAATGTGAGGTAATATTCTTTATTGCTATCAGCAAAGCAGTTGCTTCCCTGTGCTATTCCAACACAGCTAGGCAGCAGTGTTGTGCTGGGCACTTATACCTGTCACCCTTAGGAGGGCTTGAAAATGCCCACATCCTACATATCTTGTTTAGACCCTACTTTCTCTGTTTTACATTTCCCCTTTCAAATCAGCTGTCAGTCAAGGTGATTGACAAATGGCTTTCACAAAATACAAAACATGGCTCTATTTCCATATCATCTTGTCTTTGTGACTAACCAAAAGGAATCCTAGTAAACTTATGAGATCAGCACCTTTTTATTTTCCTACTTAACCAGAGAAATGGTTTCTTCTAACTTTTCTGAGTAACATACTTGCACACCTTACAATGAAATTCACTGAGATTAGGTGGACATCTCACCTCTAAATATTCCCAACCTGTATTTCTGAAAAATTAGAATATTCCCTTGGGGTTGAGAGAGAGCCTCCTGGTTGGGCTGATTACACATTGATAGGCAGCCTTTCTTTAGAATGAAATTTTAATAAATCTTCAGTGTTTAATATTGTTGGTAAGAACTTTGGTCCTCTATTAGTAATAAGATTTGCTATTGTCACTATTAATTTCTGTTATTAAAATATTTATATTCCATCAGCTGTTAATATTGCCAGCTAAATCATAACCTCTACAACCACAATGCACTTAGGGCTGACCAAAATTTTCAGTGTAAACTTATAATAGTTAATGAATGTTGCTACCGGGCTTTGTTGTATTTTAAACAATAGGTACCCATGTGTGAACTGTACCTTTACTTGCATGGGTTTTTTTGCCAGTTTTGTTTGGGAGGTACATCCCACATAGTTGACCAGAACTTTTCTAATTAAATTTTCTGATTATTTTTTTCCTCTTAGCTTGCACAGCTTGCTGTTTAGTTGCCCCTTTAAACCTAGCACATTTATGTAAAAGTGAAGCCAGAGAGCAATGCTTGTGTCTTCCTGCTGTACACTTACAAGAGAGGCACTGAATTAGTCCTTGGTCTTACATGTGCAGGTTTCAAAATGACCAGAAATGGATGATCATGCATAAATATCAGCATCTCACATATCACACATGTACAGGTAGAAACTCCAGAATGAAACAGATACGGTCTTCTTGTCCCAACAGCAAGAACCATGTTTGCATAAAGTAGGAGGGTTGCCAAAACACAAGTAGTTCTTACATTATGTGCTGCAACAACATGGCAGGTAATAAAACTATGTGAGAGTAATTATTTTTAAATTATTTAAATAAGTAATAAAATTAGAAAGTGAACTTTCATTCTTAGGGTGTAAAACTTTAGCATGTTATCTTAGATACGGTCAACTAAGTAAGTTATGATTTTCCCTATCCATTTATACTTGGCTGAATAATTATTCTAATCGTCTTTCAGTGTTCAGAAGGTGTATTATAAACTGAATCCATTACAAGTTTGTCTTTTGTGACTGTTGCATTTTACACATAAAACTCTGGCTAATAGTTTTCATCTGCATTTTCAGGAAAGGTTCTCCTTAACCACAAATGTATACTACAGGTTCTACTATTTAAAACCTTTTAAAATAAGCAAATCTGTAACTCAAAACTGATCTAAAATGAGAATTTTGTTCAAAAGACACCCACTGGACTTCTTGGTTGTTTTGCCTTAAACCTTTTGTAGGGGTAAAAGAAAACCTGCCCCCAAGGTTTTCCTATAATGGGTAACTTTTCCTGTTTGAGGCTTTTTCATGTATTTCCCAATTTATAGACTCTTATTACATGTTCTTTGTATGTGGCAAAATATAGGATCCCACTCCACTGCTTCAGCTAATGCTGAAAATGCACATTCCTGAGTCTAGGTTTATTTTTTTTTACCCTTGGTGACTTCTATCTTCATAGCAACCGTTGAACCCGGGGGTTGGACTAGATTATCTTCAATGGTCCCTTCCAACCGAAACTATTCTATGATTTGATGAAATTAATAAACTTAGGCTACCCACTGATTGCTTCAAGTAATCATCACAGAAATCCTTTGGGCTTCAACTTGCAAAGCCTTACAACATTCTAAAACAACATAATTATTAAGAGAATAATGTTTCTTTATTGAATTCCTAACAAATTGTACGGAATTATAGTCTAATTTTGCTCCTAAAGAGCAAGCTTGCAGCAGCAATTCCCTCTAAAATTTCCGCACCTCCAGGCCAAGTGGCTATAAATCATAGCTGATAGGGGCTGGGCTGGTTGAGGCAGCTTCTGAGGGGGCATTCTCCATCTGATTCTATTTCACTTAATTAATAGTGGAAATAGTATCCACAACGTTCTTGCTTTTAAGAGCCTTAATTGGATACATGCATGTCTCCTGTATTAACAACTCCATGAAATTCAATCATTTGTGGACATTCAGACTTAAAACTACATAAATTAGTAATGTTACATGATCTTTAGCTTTCCAAGCATTCTCCCACAAAAATGTGTCAAAATAAATATTGCTTTGACTTCTCTGGTTCAGCCGGTGTGCCCAAATCAGGTTATAGCAACTGCAATTAATTATGTCGCTTTCCCCGTGTTGCCTAAAATCAAAGAAATAATTCTCTGGACAATGTTAGTATAGAAAGGTGAAAAAACACAGCTCTTTAATTAGGTGCACAAAAATGGCATATGCACACACACACAGGTTTTACAAACTTATAGTATCACCTAAATATAATATCCAACCACTACCTCATGGGGATCCTCCCATAGGCACACCACCCAGATTTGAGCTTGTGGTCCCAAGATCCCATATCTTCCTCCCGCAAAAGTCTTTCAACTCCCTCTGTCCTGCTTGGAGCATTTTCGAGGATTCCGGGCCTTCTCTGATAGTTTAGACTACAGTTACATCAAACAATGCGCCTATTATGTTTTTCTGCGTACATTCCATACGAACTAGATGTTCTTGCTAAAGTCTTTATCCATTGAAATCCTTGACAAGGAACATTAAACAACATTTCAGGAATCTAATACAAAGGACTTAGCTAATGTGCTACTAAAAGTGCTAAAAGAGGTATACTTAACATCTATATAACCTAGATTTTAAGGTATCACCTGGATCAATGCCCTATGCTTGCAGTCATCGGTTTCCTCCCTGTTGTTTTAATAACATGATAAATTTGATCCATCCTTCCAAAATATAGGGCTCATAGAAAACAGGAAATTTAAACTAGGCTTTCAATAGTTTCAGACAACTGGCCACTATGGTTTGAATCAGGAATCATCAGTGTCACCCCTAAAGAAAAGTTCTTCAAATACTCCTAAAAATGCTCCCAAACTTCAGTTCCAACGATGCTTCGGCAGGGACCAGAAGCTGCTTTTAAAGGCAAGGCTTGCCTTGTCTGTGTATAAAACATACACAATTCCCTCTGTAGATGCACATGATTACACATGCCTTCTAAAACCACTTAATTTTCAAAATTGATTTTCAAATAGAGAAATCATAAATATCATCATCATGGCTGGGC
>VWZG01005609.1:0-19851 GCA_013396735.1 Grallaria varia
GTTCGCGAAGCCTAGCCATGACTCAATGCATAACATGAAAAAACCAGAAGCCTTCAAGTAAGAATGCCTAAAAAAAAATCTCCATTATTTATCAGTTAATTTTCAGATCACTCATTTTCACCAGCAAATAGTCTAAAGACGGAGGAAAACTGATAGCCAGGTTTTTATGACATATGCTTACAAGCCCATAAAATGACTGACATCTACAGCTCTGTAGCACAGCTGGTGGTAGTTCCTTATTTATTCCAAAATATTACTATTACATGTTAGATGAAAGTAATGGAGGGGAATAACTCATTGCTTAAATATGGCTTTTGTTTGAATGTCTTTAGTGCAACTTAAATGAGGTCATGCCTAGAAGAAGAATCCAAAAATTACAGAAAAGTAATATAAGCTCTTCAAAAATGCACTTGTTACTTTATTTTTTACTTTAGAAAACTAATGCTCAGAAATGCTGATAACTGGGTAACTTAATTGTCCTTATTAACTCTATAGTTTATTCTACATAATCATAAAATTGTGCAGCTATTCCTTAGTTTGTGATTGCTTATTTTGAACTTTGTGAGAAATGTAAGAGGTGGGATAACATTTCACATCTCCTGCTGATGAATTGACAGTACAGGATTACCCATCCCTACCCAATAAGTTTCCCTCCATATACAGTACAAAGTTACTTACTGACACACCTGCTGATGTTCTCTCATGCATGATGCCTATACAAATTAGGATGTTTCATATACTGCTCCTGGCTATTGCAAAACAAGATATCAGTAACACATTAATCTTTTCAGTTAAGCTGCCAGCATTCTTCAAGATGTGTTGGAGTGCTTTCTCAGTCCATCAGATTTCTATACATTTCATGTCTATCTGACAAGTTTTACATGTGATCCTCTTAATTATAGTGACAGACTGAATAAAAATCTATTGTGCTTGCACTAAAATAAAAAAAATAAAAAACAGGTCTGGTTTTTTTTCCCCCAAGTGAAGAGACAGCTCTATACTTGATGATAGGATTTTCAGAAAAATTTGATGGTTTGGATGGAAATCTGGAACTACCTCAGATACGAACCATGGGCATGTCCTATTTCGGCACAAATGCAAACCTCGGTTTATATATATAGGCATGCTATATGCTACTGCCAAACAAAATATCTCCAAGCTCAATCTTGTAAGTCTCCTGCACACGTGCAGCCAAATGTATATATGAGAACCACTCAAAGGAAAAATTTAATTTTCCCTCATGTCAGCAGCTGAGAGATCTAGCATATGTACAAGGGTCAAAATTTGCAGCTAACTGTATTATGGACACAAATAACCTCAATGCCAGACAAAATGTAAAAGCCAGATTAGAAGATGTCTCAGACAGACTATTGACTTGAGACAACTTTTATTTAGATTTATAGAACTACCTTCTCATACTCATGTTCCAAAATGAGAAGTCTAGGCACTGCAGAACACCAGCAAAGTCTCAAAAAACTGTTGAACAAAACAGTCCTTCTCTGTGTGTGATTTTGTATGGACCTTCCACAGCATTTGAAGGCATCATAACAAAGCAAGGACAAATCTTATCCACAAATGTAATTAATAAACTTCACATTTGTATAAGGGCAGTGAGGAAGGAGTAACAAAACCCAAGCAAAGCAGAACTGTAAGTCATAACCATGTTTCCAATTCAATGAGAAATATAACTATGCTCACTTTGCCAAGGGTTAATTCTGGAAATCTCAACAGTACATTTTCTAGAGATTTTTGTTCCAGATTGCAGTTAAATCTGGCCAGGGATTCAGATTCTCAAAATTCAGGATGTTCAACCTCTAAACAGTCACAAATGCTCAGCTTTTCATCTACAGTTCCTATCAAATATAGAAACATCTTTCATATGTTTAGTTCTTACACAGATTTCAGTACTCCTCAAACTTATTTTAAACCATTTTATAGCTATCCTTCCTGCCTGTTAAACACATCAAGTGCTTCAGTGCCAGCTGGTGTCAAAAAAGAAAGTCTAAAAACAAAAAAACATACTGCTGGCTGTCTTCTATCCTTGCTGGCACCCACTGCTTAAAGACAGATTAAAACACTACTTGTAGCTATTCCAGCATTCCTCAGACACCAGAATTTTATAGTGGGAGAGGCAATTAACAACGCTGCTCTTCAGTGAGGGGCATTTTCTGAGCTTCTAATCTGATCCCCTTTTGTTTGCACAAGAGCTTTCTAGGTATCAATTTTTTTATTTTATTTANTTTTTTTTTAAGAAAAAAGATGTAACCAACAGGGAAATGCAAGGTAGCTCTACTTTTTCTTTTAATCTATTCTGGTATGACTAGAGAACGGAAGGAAAAAAAGTTGCCTTTGTATTGTGTGCATTCAAAACTTTCAGGAGCCTTATGCATTTAATCCAGTGCTGCCTCCACCTTCCCTTTCAGCTGCCCCACACTTTGTTCCCTCACAAGGACGAGGACCCAGCCACCTTACATTCCTCTGTGCTCATCACAAGCATTGGAAGAGATGCTAACCGCCACCATCACATCAGATGAGACAGCAGTATACAGCTCCATGTGCTCAAGGATACAAGGATATAATAATATTGAAAAAGAAGAGAAATTGTATAAATCTTTTCAAACTAACATGCCTGAATTATGTCCTGCTTTGGCATTTAGTGAAAAAGATGATTAGGAGATGTCTCATTTACTCCATACATTGAATTTGTTCTTTTTGTCAAAACCACAATTTTTTACAGTCAATGGGACAATTTTCCTATAGGCAGAAAGTTTCTTTACATACAAACATTTTGAAAACACTCAGTTTTGCAGTTCCATTGGCTTTAAAGAGATCCAATTGTGGAGCATCTTTGAATGAAGACTAAAAATTTTTAAATACATTCCTATAGGACAGAACTGTTAAGCAGTAGCTGTAGGAAGATTTTAATAAATTGTTAAATATTTTCAGTTACTATTTTCATAATACAATTTATTATTTAAATTTTTTTTAAAAAATTAGATAGCAAGTGGATACCATGTCTCCCACCATTAGAAATTTTAAAAATACCTGCAATATTAATCTGATTAGAGGAACAAGGTCTGATTCAGTCAATCACATTTGGGGGAAAATATCAACAGATTAGGAATTACATTACATAAACCTTCTAATTTTACCTCCTAGTAGTAAAATTGAAAGATCTACACCTAATCTTGCAATTATTTTTAATAGAAGTAATGTGCATTTTTCTTCCAGTAAAATGTTTACTATCACAATTATATTTTCATCTCTATTCTTGTTACTTGTTATATAATCATAGAATCATTAAGATTAGAAAAGTTCTCTGAGACTGAGTCCAACCTTTGACTGAGCACCACCTCAACAACTAAATCATAGCAGTAAGTGCCACATCCAGTTTTTTCGTTTAAAACAATAGCTTACATTTTTTACCAAATGCACTAAAAATGTGTATAAATAATACTGATAAAAATAGCTGCAACTAAATAGAATCATCACTTCATACAACTGTTTTTTATGACTACTACTTTTACAAGACACAAAAGCTTTTTTGCCTATAAATAGATTTTATAAACGAAAAATTCAATCCAAAGCATTATTAAAAGTTTAAGTCCAGTGCCTTTGGTTATTATTCATTGTTGAAACAAAAAGAAACTATAGGAAAACGTTCCATTGGCAATGCCCATTCTGGCACACAGTGTACAAACCAAACTAATAAATACTTCACAAGCATAAATTTTGAAAGCATAATAGCTATTTTGGCATTGCTCTGGTTGCCCTGATAGAACGGCAGTTGCTTCCAACCTCCAAATTTCTAGACAGAGCAGAATAACTGTATGGCTTGGTTCTTTATGGCTCTATATTAATGGCATCTAAAGACAGCTAACTCTAAATAAACAATTCAAATTAGCTAAGAAAGTATAATTGTGTTGTGGACTTACTCCAGTCAACTAACTTACCTTTTGGAGAAACCAATTCCAGTATTTCTACAGTACAATTTACTGTACTTTGTAGATAAAACTAGAGAGGATGCAGGCATCTAAGGCAAAATATAGGCCAATTCAAACATCTGGGTACAAAATAGCATTTTCATATTGGAGGCACTTACCAACAGCTCAGAAACAGGCAATAGAGAATAAAGATTTTTAAGTATATCACTGTACTCACTGTTTTCCAATTCATAGCTCTGGAAGCCCCTTGTAAAGCCATGTAGACTCAATGGCTATGTTTCAACAACTGAGAATTCCTAAGCACCGAAGTTCACTTGCATTTTTCAAAGTGGCCTTTGAGGTAGGTGACTGTTCTCCCCCTTCCCTCCTGCTCCTTTTCCTCTTTGCCAGTGACAGAAACCTTACTGCATAAGCACAGTTATCGTCCTGAGGCACTTGAACCTCCCTGCACACTGTATAGGAATACTAGGTATCCAATTCTGGCCCACCATGTACCTGGGCATCCCAAAAGGGGAGAGTTTCAGTCCCTAAACCTCAGCAGTGGACTTAGATCTGCAAGTGGTTATACTACATATATACATAGTTATGTATAGTTGCAGCCAACTTCACAATCTTATTGCATCTAGAAGAAACACTATAAATGTGCCACACTCTGTAAAAATCACCCTGAACACCAACTGCAACCTGGTCATGTAAGCAAATATTAGAGTGCCGATTTCCAAGCCAGTTGAAATAAAGTAAAAGGGCACTCCACGGTTACAGAATAAGATAATGCTAGCCCTGCAAATATAATCCAGGTGTTTAAATTCAAAATCACTATTAGCATGTGTAAAAAATTAAAAAAAAAAAAAAAACCCAAACTTCAATTTGTCAGGTCAAGAATGCTCAAGTAAGAACATCGCGATGAAAGTAACACATCAAACTTTTATGACTGTGGTCTTTGATAAAGCCTGTATCAAAGGACATAAAGCAAAGACATTGTGAACCAGGATGCACTGATTTTCCCCCTCCCTGAGCCCCACACCCTTTTCAAGTAACCTTTTCAACACTTAGAAAATGTAAACACATCTTACTGCAATAGTTGTTCATATTTGCTGTTTCTAAAAATATCCAACTTTGACAGAGTAATTTGGACAGAGTGTCAGATTCTGATGTATTTTGAACTAATCTTAAGGAAAATAAAGATATTTCATCCCAAAATATCCAAGGAATTTACAAATATGATTCATAGTGATTAATTATGGCCCTGATATTACTGGCTATACCAATAAAAACAGTAATTCAAGACTTCAAACCCTTTCAAGACTAGCCCAAAAACACTTATGAAACTTTTTGAAAGAGATGTTCAAACCCAAAAGCATTAATCTTCAAAAGTATTTTGTACAGATATTATACAAAATCCAGGTATGTATTCAAATTCATGTTTTTACTTAGCAAAATCACTTTTTAACAGTAAATATTTGTCATAGAACAAAATTGATTGTTTCTTACAACATCTAAAAATCTTATAATTTTGGGCTTTGCAACTACTGTGTTTTGTCCTGACTGAGAAAATGTCTGTCTTCTATGCTGTTGTTTGTTTTTTTTAATTGGTTTTAGATGCTAAGATCAACCTTTTGCAAGAGATTCTAGGTAAGGTTCTATAAAATTATATTTAATTTTATGATTAACTGTGAAGTTCCAGCTTTTCAGAGACTGTTCATGTATAGATTATATGCAAAAATAACATAACCCAGACAGATTTAAAAACAAAACAAGGTCACTCAACTTCTGTGAACCAGACTAATGACATACGTCTGGGATGTTTTTGTCGCTGTTTCTAGGCACTACGTGGTGCCAACAAGAATACAGCATAAGCCAGTCTTACTCTGACCATGGGAAAGAAACGGCCAAAGATACATAGCCAGAACTGTTTATGAGATAAACAAAAAGTTTACTGCTTCCCACATACTAGGGAAACAGTTGGATTACACATCAGCATCTGGTTTCTTCAGACAATACTACCAGGAAGTTAATGAAATTGGAACAAGGAAATTACTATGACTCGGCACTCCATAAAAAAGTGTAATTTATCATCAGTAAAAAAACAATGGGAGCTTTGCTGATAAATTAACAAAAGAAAATAAAAAGGCTGTATTGCTGCAAAACAATAAATCCTTTTTTTTTCTGGGTAAGTTAGTTCTGTTCCAAAAGCTGATGTCACCTAATATTAGAAAACCAGCAACCTTGCACTGATTAGAATTGGTGGCCTTTTTGGGTTACAAATAAGATGTGAGGCAAGATGTTTATCTGAAGTTTCAAGGTACTTATGACATGATATTCAAATGAAAATTCTATTAGCTTTGTTCTAAAGGGGTTTGATTCCACCCAGAGTAGGAAACCAGAATATTGCTTTCAGCATTTAGGAAAGTTTCTTCCTCTCACTAAAGGCAAAATAAGTTTTTCTGTTAAAAGACTCATTTCCCAGGAATCGAACTTGGGCTGTCAGTTTGGTGACTTGCCAGGGAAAATATACTGAAACTCTGGAATTTGAGTGCCTGAAACTTCTCAACAGGCAACCTTCACTCAATCCACATTGTCTGTGGAGTATTACAAAACGTCTCATATGAAAGTTTCTAAGAAATAATTTCCTTCAAAGCCAGAAAAATTTCTCTTTCAGGAATGTATTTTTCATTCTGTTTGGCCATTTCCATGGCAGATTTATTTCTGTAAAGGTCTCAGTTATGGCACTACAATGGAGTAGATTATTTCCACTTCAGGCTCTTGATGTGTCTTCAGACCGCAGTGGGCAGAGCACACCTAGGTCAGTACACCCTGAGGGAGATACTTATCCACTAGTCCTGAGCCAGCAAGATTTTCTCAGGCTGGTCCTATCCCCTCTCCTGCACCTGCATGCCAGCAACCTGGCATGCCCATGGCCTACATGGAATTCCTTGTCTGACTCGTATCAGCAACTGCCAGCACTTTTCAACAAAAGCAGGAAACTTCAGCCATGATCTGGGTTCCTTACTCATAGACCCTATTTGTTCATGTGCCAACACAGGAGCGGGCAGCAAGGAGGTACCCTACAGGCTCAGTCTTCCCCCATCTGCAAATTCATCTTGTCTAAAGACAGCTTGAAGAGGATGGTGTGTCTTCTCTAATAATTTCTCAGGCATGGGTGTAAGAACAGAGGTGTCCCATACCTAGTCATGACCATCCTTGGGATCAGCATGAATAGATCACAGCAGCATGCAGAAACATAGCTCTTTAGTCTGGAGGGAATAAGGGACAGGACCACATGCATGCATGCTGGGGCCAGAAAATTGAGTTAATGATGGAGAAGCCCTTTGCCTAGGAATTTCTATTAAAAGACAAATATAAAAAGAAATATGTCATTTCCTTCAATGTAACAATAATAACAATTAAAAATCCTATTGCTTTTGTAATTTTTTTTTTTTCTGGAGCAAATACACTGCCCTCCTTATTCTTGTAACTGCTGAAGAAGAGGTATTCACTTCAGCCCCCAAATTATACCCTCAATGTCCTTGGTCATCTTGAAAGCGTGTAGCAGTAGACAGGGCAATCTCTTCCTCCAAGCAGCCTCTACTGTAAAATCAGGCCCACCCAGAGTCAGACCTGTGTTGTTTTGCACTACACCAGACTCCAGAAAAGACAGCCAATATTATAAAAACCCTCTTCTTTAAAGACCCTCCAAGGATATTCCCTAAATTAGAGGTGTTGTAGCGCCTATAGTCCTTGGGTCTAAGCAGCACAGAACTGTACTAAGGACACAGCATGAGTTCCTTGGGCCCGATCTTCAAATCAAGATGAATGAGACCTCCTTTTCTGATTATACAACTACCCACAATGGAAATTCCAGTGGGAAAATGTCACTCTCAAAGCTGCAGGCTTGTGTTTGGCCTTTACTTACTCCAGCATGTTTTCCCCAAAATTGAGCAGAGGGGCTCTTGGGAGAAGTGGGGCTGTGGGGAAGCTCACTTCAGAGATCGCGTGCACTTTGTCAGAGCTCTTTTCTCAGACAGTTGTCAGTATGGAAAGTAAGCTGTCATCAGATCCTTTGGCAAGCCAATGCATTTTACTAATCTGGCAGAAAAATACAGCAGAAGAAAACCTGACTAGCTTCCTGCCAGACTAGTAAGACAAATTTGTCTTACTGCAAAAGCTGACACAGGGGAAGGGGTGGAAACATATGGCTAGAAATCGGAACAGGGGTACAAAAGAGAAAAGACTGGGACTTACAGTTTTCTAGGCAACAATTACATTGGCCACTTACCCACACCCTGGGTACTCACTTGGTTCACAGCACAAAATGGTAAGAACTTTAGAGAACGTGCAGCTGATAAATGGCAAAGGGCAGGAAGATGAGCAGCATTTCAATGAGCCACCAAAGTTCAGGGGCTTGGCCCTGGCCCTTCTCAATTCAGTGACACAACCACAGTCTTCTCCATCTCGTTAGGCTTACTCCCTGCGTATCTTACCAGAAACCCACTGCAGTGTGGCCACACAAAGGAGTATCCATATATTGGATTAAAAACACATAATCGCAGATAAAGGGAAAAAAACACAGTAGGACAGAAGTGCCGCGAGCATTTGAAACTACAGCTTTTGAAAAAGATATTGTCTCATTATGAAAAATGCTGCTTATTGGCAAACTTTTACCAACATTTTGTCACTCCATAAAATTAGTACCCTCTGACTGTTCCCACTGAAACTGCAAGAATTTCCACTGTAAAAAAGGCATGTATAAGTCCTTACATGATTTAAGCCACAGATATGAAACTCTCCAGCCTGGCAAGTACAAACGGTAGCATTGTAACAACCCAGGAACTGTACTAAAAGTTAAACAATGCCTTTGGACATTAAAGATAAGACAGAATAGGCTAACAAACTACACAGCTGATGAAAACAGTAATGAATTGAAGACTTGAACAAAAAGCACAAAAAGGAAGAACATCTGCAATACTTAACTACTGGAGGAAACAGAGGACAAATATTCCTGTTTCTTTAGCTGCAGTCTATATCCCCACACCAGTTAAAATTGAATGCATCCAGGAGGTAGTGCAGCCCAGCAGGAAAAGTGTACAGAAGCCAAGGATAATCATATGCAATTTTATAACCCCATGGGCAAAACAGAAATTCTATAGCCATACGAAAGAAAGCAGACCAGTTGGGGATTCTTAAACTTTCAGAGAGAAATATGAAGTATCCTTATTATTGAGAATGCTTTGCTGACAACTCAGTCATTACATGTACACTCAAACATATTAAAGTTAGGAAGGACCACACCACTTATCTAGACTGATTTCATACATAAATTATTAAAGCTTTTTAAGAGCTATCTTTTCAGCAAATTCCTAGCTTCAGCCATAAGAAACCTTCAAGAAAGACATCCATCATATTGCAAACACTTCCAGGGATAGAGGTATACTTCTAAATGAAGCCGAGCTAGGGAGGGAGGCCAGGCATGAGACTTGACCATCTACATTTCTTAACTGTTATTCCATTCCCTGGCTCTGGCCTAGGCTGCTCCAACTAATTATGTCCAGTACCATAACCCCAAAACCCATACAGGAGAGATTAAAACAAATATTAGGCTGACTAAAAGAAAGCAGACCTTCTCCTGTACTGCTAGCTAAGAAAGGCTGCACACTGGATATTTATATCCAGATGATGTGAAAGTAATGTGAAACTTGGAGGACATTGGAAGTTCAACATCTCAATCTGGCGTATTGCATACCCTGAAACCTAAGATACAGGTCAGAAAGTCTAAGACTCCGATTCTCAAGTTAGTTCATTTGGCTAACGCAGGATTAATACAGGGCACTGTTTGCTGATCACTGTAATGAAATTGCTCCACATGGGATCCTGAGCCAAGGTAATTAATGAACTTAAGAATTTCTGGACCATGAATGCCAGTGAGACATTTGACTCATGAGCATTTTTTCCTGCAAAGGTTTTAGAGGAATGCAAATTTAAATGAATCTACATATTGTATAAAAGACCAGTGCACTCATGTGGATAATTAATCTATAATTAGATCAATAAGGCTAAACAGACAGATAAACCAGGAATGTTGTTATGTGTCCTGTATTCCTCAACCAAGCTATTGCATCTCTTTCTTTATTAAATTAAAGGATTGCTGCTATAGAAGGTATAGAGATATCAGAACAGGAAAAAAAGATCACTTTCCCTGATGATGAGGTGAGAGCCTTTGTTAAGGATTTATAAAAGGTCTGGCTATGTTTCTGAAGGCTTAAGGAATCATTCAGGGTTGTAGTATTACAACATGAAGTATGTCACATCCGAAATAATAAGAAAGGACCTCAAGCAGCATCCTAATTTGTTCAGTGCCATTTGAGTGGAATGAAATAAACAAAACAAATCAAACCAGAAAAACATTTAGGGATTTTTCATTCTCATTTCATCACTGTATTAACACTGAACCTTTGACCAACAAAATATTTTGTGACCTGATAAAGGGTACTCAGTCTCATATAAAAATGTGAGTTGTTTTAGGTAGACACATGTATACTTGAGGGTGAAGAAAAAAATTGTTACATCTATTTACCAAATTTGACTCTATCAAATTTGCATATCTGAACATGCATAGGCTTGACAAGTGTTTCAGAAGACGCATCACTATAAAATACTTCATGTCAGGAAAATGATGCAAAAAATTGCAGTATCCAACCCAGTTCAGATGGAAAAAAGGAAAAAAAGTGCAACGGGTTTAGAATCACAATATTTTACAACTTGCTATCTCTCCCACTCTGTGCGCAACAAGCAGAAGTTCTTGCGAAACCCCTCATAACAGTCTCACATATCTATCATGGTGACAGAATCTCTTTCCACAGTCAGCAACCATTGCATAAACTCTGCGATTAACTGGGAAGCATTTTCCCTCAATGGGAAAAGACACTTAATTGAGAAGAATTTTCCCTCCAAATTTAGGACCTCAGAGGCACAGTAGTTTCCCCATTTGCCTGTACAAAACGGAAAAAGGCCTGGCAACACTGCTCTGCAAGAAAACAAGACTGTCACTAAAATTTGGGAGAACAAAGTATCACACCACGTAATTCTTCTGTGTTGTCAATTACAAGATTTTATTCCTAATGAGGCCTACAAGAAAAGTGTGAGAAATGGTATCTCTGAAATCCAGCATATATTCCAGTGATAAGAACTGCATCTCCTAGGCATATGTAACAGCAACCGGCTTTTGTACAAGACACAGAAGACTATAAGGACTCACAAATTATATTAGGATTACATATCTAAATGTAAATGAATTACATAATTACTTTTAAATTTTTAGGAAGATAGATTTCATCTTCAGAGCTTAATGTGTTCGCTAATGTAACAAACCTCAAAGTCCTCTGCAGTAAATGCTTTTCTGTACAGCAAGAAAGAAATTCGAGATACTTCAAATGACAGCCTGAAAGGTGCTTTAGTTCCAGGGATAATTTAGTGGTCTCCCTCAAATTCAGTTGTTGTTTAGGTCAGCAGAAGTTGTGAATCCTTAAAAAGAGAAAATATAATTCTCTAATAAAACATAAGCTGTTGCAAAGCTATATTTTATATACAAATTCAACACAGCAGTTAAACCTCAGCTCCCTAAACAATAAAAAGAGTTTTGCTGAGCACAGACCTTCCAGCTCCTGAGCTGCTCCTTTCCCCCACTGTCTTCTATGTAACCAGGCGAATACAAAAGAGACCAATCAAACAAGACTTTTGTTTACTTTTCACTGAGAGATAGAAAGTGGTAAGCCTGCATATCCTCCTTTATCCATAGAGAGCATACACTAGATTTTGTTTGATACACATTTTTAAAGGTCCTTTTAAGTTTTCACTTCTTAGAGAATGGTTGTGTTGCTATAGCTTTTGGCCCCTTATTAACAGCAGCTTTTCCCCCCCTCACCAGAATCTGAAGCTTTTGATCTCTTTCATCTTCTGCTTGCTCATACCCTAAGAATTGCATCTGTGGCAAAGCTTGTCCTCTTAAGAGCCCATTGACTTATTGCTAGAAAACAAGGAAATAGCTTTCTTTTCACTTGAGTCCCTGTTGAGGTAATACATTCTGAAGGGACACAGTCTGTGTGGAGTAATCAGACCTACAGTTCATCCCTGTCTGAAACACAAAGTGAAAATATACTACTGGAGGAAGGTGGGGGGTGGGTGGAAATCCAAGAGGGCCTCTAAGAGAAATAAAGATGGCAATCCAAAGTAGGCTTTTCCTAAAAAACATACATCAGGTAGCACCAGGCCATGTTACAACTTGGACAATAGCACATATAGGCCATAAACAAGCAGAGCATAAAAACAAATACATACATTTTATTGCATTTCTGTGCCGCAGGGAAGGCAAGGCATTAGTAGCACTCATCTTTCCAATTCAGAACTACACAGCAGAATCCACCAGATCATCCCATGGTAAGACTAGACCATGTTTTCAGACTGATTTCCTAAACACTGGTGACTCTCCCATAACATCCTTACCAAAAAAAAAAAAAAAGCAGTGCTGGTGTCCACTGTACTTCTATGTCCAGACTTCAATAGCAGAGCAGCTTCCAGAGCAGCACGGCTAAAGGACTGACATTTCCCAGCTTCAGCTGGAAAAGGCATTCTTCACTTCAATCTTGCATTGCTGTACACACTGTGAACCAAACACCTGGACAGCTGTCACCGTTGAAGCAAAGCCAGTACTCCAGATGGTTGAGACAAAACATCATCTTAAAAAAAGCCAGTTGCAAAGGTGCTATAAATATGACCTACTGGCTCCCAAACAGGTCCTCACTGCACAACATCTGTGGTGGTATGAAATGCTTCTGGTACTGCCAGCCTACTGCACCATAATAGTATGGGGACTGTGGTCATGCAGCTTTTTATTCTGCAGCTTTTTCCTAAGGCACTGGCTTTCCCAGAACAATTTCTTTATTTCCACTCAATAAGAGTGAAAAAGTGGGTTAAAACAATATTTAAGTAGCTTCTCAGCTGTGATGTGCACTCCTTGCAACTGCAAATTTTATTTTTAAAATTCTTTGAGTAGAATTGCGCTCTACAAAAGCAGGCTATCATTATTTTAAAAGGTCTTTTTTTTTTTTCCATTCCTTTTCACTTGTTTACAATCCTGTAGAGGCTCTGTACAAACACCTAAGGGGAAGAAAATATTTACATTTCACAGCCAAATTCTTAATTTAATGTGTTACTATGTGAAGCAGTCCATGCACTCATGTCTTAAAGTTAATTATTGAGTAGAAGTTGTAGGTGTGTGTTCATATTTAACATCCCTTTATTTGTTTTCTGCAAACAGATCAAGGAAAACAAATTCATTTTCATTCCGGGGTACAGCAAATTTCAACCCTGAAATTAGAGAAATACTCTGGAAAATTCTTCCAACATAATTTCTACATGAAAATTAAATATTAAAGGGTAAAATCATTAATTTTATTTGTTTCTGAGTTCAGTGGTGTGCTGGTTTAAAAGTAAACAAGGCAGAAGAAATGAACCCAACTCAAAAGAGTTTAGAAGTCAGAACTACAATTTAATAAAAAGATTACAATAGATACACTGATACAAAGGAAAACTGGTTTTAGCCCTCAAAACCCAGTTGTACAACCCATCCCCCTGGGGCACAAACAGTATGGTGCTCACCAGCCCCTGTGCTGAGCACCACATAGACCCCCTGAGTCCAAAGCAAAAGGAAAACCTGTTTTCCTTCCAAAAGCTTGGTGGTCGTAGTCTGGTAGAGAGTGGTCATTGCCCTCCTGTTGAGGTTCTGGTCCTCCTCTCGATCTGATGAGTGAGTGCCCCAAGTCCCCAAACCCCAAGCTTATATATGCTTGGGTTCAGAAGGGAACACCCAGTACCTCCCCCAGGGTGAGGGGTTTCACAATGGGCAATTTACTCAGTGTGTCACAGGATATCTTGGTCTACTTGATGGCCCATTAGCAGACATGACCCTCAGGTTGGGTGTGAAAGTACTAATGACTCCCAGAGGGGAGTTACCACACCTGAATCATTGGTGTGAAGACAGGGAACCCTCTTATCTCTGTTTTCTCATGAACCAGTTCATAGCCTGAGGTGTCAGGTATGTCCTGGGCAGCTGCTGCAAAAAATGCATCTTTAACAGTTCATGACAAATGGCAGAGAGGGTATGGAATACACAGTTCCAGCTACTCCCACACAGTGATAAACTGGTCCCAGACACTATAACTAGGACAAATGGCAAAAAGAGGACATGAAAGTATATTAAGTCATGAATTTCATGTTCTACATAGAGTGCCATAAGGGAGTAAAGATTTAAAGGTTAGCAGAGCAAGAAAGACAAGCACAGCAGTATTAAAAAAATCAGCAATCCTGACTATGTCTCCAGAAATAAACAAAAATTAGCGTAGCATAACCACTACCAAATGAACTCTTTGCACTTTACATAAAGAGCCATTAAAAAAAGGATAACAAAAGACCAATTACTAAATATTTCTGGGCAAGTCACTTTTCCTTCTGAGTAAGGACAGGAAAACTATACAAAGAATAGTCATTTGGCATATTTTTATTTCTTTTTTACAAACACATGATGTTATTTGACTTTATTTCACTTGCCAACTGTCTTTTAATGATTCAAGTCATCAGTCACTAAGGTTATTTGGCGGGGGTGGGGGGGGGGGAAGTGGGAGAGATATACAACCTTTGGACTTGGATTGCCCTTTAGTCTCATAAAATCTGCAGGACAAAGTTTATTAGGTCCTGTGTGAAAATTTTCTTACAAAGCCTTGCCTCTGGAGATATGTAATTTTGAGGAAAACCCCTCAAAGCAGTTCCATATCTGTTCTAAATTAGGTGACTTCCTCAAAGTAGAACTCAAATGAAATTGTGCAGCATGCATTTCCGTTCTGGACAATTGTTACTCCAGTCTGCACAATCCACCCCAGGAAGAAATCAATGACAAATTCAGTGTCACCTCAAGCTGCATAGATCCAGAAGAAGGACACTAGACATTTCCTCTTCCAGTTCTGATCATAAATGAGCATAAAAATTGGCACAGCCAGGTAGCTCATTTCACAGCTTTCCACAGAAATGGAGGAAACAGTAAAAAGCCATAATGGTAAAGAGGTCAAGATAAGCTCTAACCCCTGCAGAAAACTTCCTGAGAACTTAACCTGGACTAGACCTTCTGCTCCAGTGACAACACCAAATATGAATTTTACTGCTTTTGTTTTGTTTTTAAAGAATTAGCTTTTCCAAGAGATGCACTTAAAAATAATGTCATAAATTATAAACGAATCTTGTAAAATATAATTCAGCAACAGTGATATAAGTTCTCAACAGTAGTACTGAATATCTTCTCACAACACTTTTGAAATCCAAAAACACCTTCAGAGATGTTTTAGTAATATTTTCAGACAGTCCTTCAAGCTGCATTATTGGTTGGTTGAACTGTTTTGCTAGACTGCAAATGTATTTAATGTACTTATTGATTGCCTAATTCCGTTTAGATTTGATTATGTATGGACAAGAGGCAACATTTTTTATACAGCAATCCTGATAAAAGTTATAAATAAAGTTAATTTGTTACATTACAGCTCTACTAATCCTTTCAAGGATGAAAAATAGATATTTTTCAGTCCTAACACAAGGCTTGATCAAGAAACAAAATTCCACAATCAACTAAGAAACAAAAAAAATCTTATCACATGAAGGGTATTTTTATTTTTGCAAGAGATCTTTTCTTGCAAAATCAGTCACAAAAAAGAAGTCATACTGCCCTTAATAAGATCTGCAATGATGCGTTACTACTCGCAATGAGAACACCACTAGCATCAGTAAGAATGGTAGCAATGAACAAAAACTAACAGGTCACAGTTACAGGGTCCATCAAAAAGCTGTTTCTGCCTACCAGTATGGACAGTCTTCACAATTTCAGCATGATTCATGAGATATTTAATATCTTTTTCTTAAAAAGTTAGCCGTGTTTCTGATGATAGTGCACCACTCAGGTTTAATTTTGTAGTTTCTACCCCATGAAACTTCTCAGAAACATTTGAAAAATACCTCCATGCATTCAGGAGAAAATAAGCAAACAAACAAAACCCAATCCCAAACAACAAAAAAGCCCAGAGGCAATATATCTTATTTTTTTAAATTGGCACTTTTTAAACTGATCCCTCATTTCTGTACATTTGGAAAGAGATTCAAACCTCAGCTTAAGATGTTGCTCAAGGCAGTTGAGTAGACATCTACCCCCCACATAGCCCTCAAAGGCAAAAGAAAGACAGGCAGCTGCCAGGGGTGATGGTTCCCGCTTACACTGGCACACATTTCCTAAGGTAAGACTTCAGCAGGTCTCCCTCTCTTCTCATCAGCTATTTAGGGGACTTAGTTGACGCTTAAAGTTAGAAGAGAATTCCTTCACTCCAAGTTCTAAACTCAGAATAAAGTAACAGTTTAATCTCCTAAACTATTCATCAATTAACTACTATTTAAAAAAATTCCCAAAATCAAACAAAGAATGTTCATAAATATTTTAACTCTAAGGGATATTTTTACTTCTATTATAATATATTACTCATGTAGGATGCAAGCATTACAATATATCCAAATTTAAAAAATAATCAATTAATTAATCTTTGACTCTAAAGCAATCACTGTAATTTTGTATTATTACCAAACTAAATTATTTCAGGAAAACTGTTTCATCATCTTTTCACCACTGGTGGTATAACAGTAGCTACAGCAGACAAGCCACAAAAAGGTTTCATTTCTTGTGCAGGTTATCATATGGCAATAAATGCCTCTGAAATGGCAGCCTCAGAAACAACAAAATGCCTAATTTGATACTACTGCCAAGAACCAGGTTCTGCGTAATGAAGTTGCCCACTCTCTCTCATATGTTCCTGTGTTTGCAAGATTCCACAAGAAGTCAGTGTGACTCTAATACAGACTATTTTTTAAAAGTTATGTGCTTTATGTTATGATTGTTATTAAAGGAAATCATTACATAAAAGAGGGTCACTTCACTGGAACAATTCTTTTTCCACCAGGGTTTGCCAGTTCAGAGATACTACTGTAAGGTTACCCAAGAAAATCTGAAATCCATGTGGCTTGACACGTGTAACACACTGCCAGAAAGTCTCTTCTCTCACAGAGCTCTATTATTACACATATTTGCAGTCCAGCAGGGAAGGATGACAGTGAGTCACCCACAGTCACTGCCCTAGGGAGATGATCCCTTCTTGATGTCAATCACAGTGAAGATTCTCTCACTCTTTCACTCGCAGAAAGGCTGCAATGACCAAGGGAGGATTCAGGAATTCAGTTATCACTGAGCTGCAAGAGGTCCTGCCTAAATGATGCTCATTTAAGGCTTAAATGCTGTTAGAATGCTGCTATTGAGCCAAGGTACTACAAACTCAAACATTTCACTTCAAGGAAAATTCTACTAAACTTTATAATAGATCAGGTTCTAAGGTTCTAGGATAAGTAGTCTACCCACCTGCTGCTGTACAAAATACATTCTTTGGGTCTGCATTAGTGAAAACACCCTCTGCCTTTCCTAAACCCAAGACAGCTGGTTTCATTTTCTACTATGTCAGCCTAACCAAACTACATATACAAGAAAAAAAAGAGTGGTTGGAGTAGCACAGGAGGAAACACTGACACCCACAGCTATAGAATAATAAGACAGACATTCACCTGCAATATCTTCCCTGGAACTGTACAGGATTATTCAGTCTGAGGCCTGATTTTGAATCCTTTGTAATGATGATGATGATAATAGCAATAAGGTGTTTGGAACAGGCAAATCCAACATCTTAAGTAGTAATGATGGAGTCATCATTAAACTGACTGTAAGTGTTTTCCTGAAATTTGACCACAGCAGGATCACCATGGATTGCTGGTACACTTTGGCTTCTGCAAGGATCTGCTCAGCAGGGGCATTCAAACTGCTTTACTCATAGATCTTTGTACCCCTACAGCCTGTTAACATCAGCTTTAAAGACAGGCATACAGCCAATCATCTCACTTGTGTTTTTGAGACCCATCCTTTGTTCAAACTCCCCGATTTGACAAGGATTCAAGTGCATTTAAAACACATGTGATGTAAAACAGAGTATCAGACTGTGTTTGTTAACTGAATGCACTTGCTTTCTAGTGTTTTATTGAATCTTTTTGTACTTTTATTAAGTTCCATTATAATTTTGATAGTCATTGCTGCTCATTATTAAAATGCAGTACAGAAATTGGATGGGCAAGGAAAACACTTCGATCAGGAAAAAGTCTACAGACTTACCCGGCATTACAAATATACTTTGTTTCTATGTATTAACAACTACTTTAACCCAGGGATGAAGCTATTTCTTCATCAAGGAAGTCAATAAGCTTTTCAAAGAATTGTGGATTCCAATGTGTGGACAAATACTTATTTCTGTGAATTGTTAGCTTGCCGGTGGTTCATCTCTGACATTAATACTCTGGAGGTATTGCTTACAAGGAGTTTTATTGTACAAAGAACTGTGGCCAGCAAGTAGGAGGATACTCAATTTCACTGTCAATTTCTTTATATGGAATGTAAGGTTTTAGATATTTTTATTTTTATAATGTCTTAAAATATTTTGTATCCAACTACCAGCAAGTAAAAACTGACATATTCAAGTACACTGAATCATGATGGGGGTTTTATTTATGAAGATTTAATTTTGCACCACTGCTCACTGATAGTAGAATCCTTAAAAGCATCCTCTATTTCTCTCGAAATAAATTTTCAAATAAATTTAGAGATTTTAAAGCTAATTTCTATTCCATTCTACTACTGTCTATTACAAGAAAAAGTTTATTTAGATTAAGAAAATGATTCAAGACTGGTTGGAAGTTGGTCCACACATGAGCTAACCTCATTTTTTTCCCTTGTGAAGGTGTGGGTTAATAGTCTTTAATTTAGCTAACTAGGCAAATTTAATTTTCATGGACACAGAGAATGGATGCCAGATAGGACAATCAAGGAGAGGGAAAAAAAAAAAGTCCTAGATTTTAGCTTGGAGAAAGGTCTAAGATAACACTGCAATGCCATATCTGAACTTGGACTACCTTCAAAGGAATTTCCTAGTGTAGGCCTAATTGAAGATTTATTCTCAGATTCCTAACACTGAATAGAGTTATTTGTTTATAGATCACTGGCAGGATGGTGCTAAGTAGTCAATAATATGCATATACATTTTTTGAAATTGTATATTAAATAAGGCATGGTTCATAGTACCATGTGTAACATTCTAATTTAAAAAAAAAAACCAAACCACCACCAAAAATCACAGGTTGACAGTATATACGGAAAATTTGCTTTTTAATCCAAAACTCTTTTTTAATTAATTCCTGCACCAATACAGGAATGCAATAAGGCATCTGAAGCCATAAAAACATTTATGATCTCCCATAAAACTTAAAAATGGACAAACTGATTGGCTCAAAATATATAAAAATAATTGAAATGAGAATATACATGCCAGGTTTCCACTTGGAAAAAAACAAAACAAAACAATTAGGCATTCCTACTATTACAAAATACTGAAAAAGGTGGTTCAAAATGGAAATGCTGATCAACTATTTACTTTACCCGTGCTAGTTAAACACATAAATGCTTTCAGACAGCCTGTAAAAATCTGAAGTTTTCTTTGATAAACTCTGCTTCCATAACCAAAAATGAATGACTACCTTTCTCAGCTTTTCAGATCAGTACAGATATAAGAATAGAAATCCCTATCTTGCAAATTTCCTGACTTCCCAGAATAGTTTTGAAGTAGGAAATTTTGTAAGTCATGAGAAGTTGTATTATAAGAAGTGCTAATGAAGCAGGAATTACACTTTTTTTTCTTCCCCCCCCCCCCCCTCTTTTTTTTTTTTTTTTTTTTTTTTCTTA